>PVHX01004330.1:0-127447 GCA_004024805.1 Geosciurus inauris | reverse complement strand
TCTCAGTCTCCAGAGCTGCTGGGATTATAGGTGTGCTCCCCTGCACCCAGCAACAGGCCTTTTTTTTTTTTTTTTTTTAAAGATGGACACAGTGTCTTTATTTTATTGCTTTGTATGTGGTGCTGAAGATCGAACCCAGGGCCTCACGCATGCGAGGCAAGCGCTCTACCACTGAGCTACAATCCCAGCCCCAGCAGCAACAGGCCTTTTTAAAAAAGTTTTTTATTAGTGTTTTGTTTGTTTGTTTTTTAGATAGGAGAGTCTTGCTATGTTGGCCAGGCTGGCCTCAAATTCCTGGGCACAAGAAATCTTCTTAGCCGGGAGCAGTGGCTCAAGCCTGTAATCCCAGCACTTAGGGAGGCTGAGACAGGAAAATTGCGAGTTCAAAGCCAGCCTCAGCAATGGCGAGGTGCTAAGCAATTCAGTGAGACCCTGTCTCTACACAAAACACAAAATAGGGCTGGGGATGTGGCTCAGTGGTCGAGTGCCCCTGAGTTCAATCTCCAGTGCCAAAAAAAAAAAGGGGCCTGGGATTGTGGCTCAGCAGTAAAGTGCTTGCTTTCGCATGCGTGAGGCGCTGGGTTCAATCCTCAGCACCAGTAAAAAATAAATAAAAAACAAAAAAACAAAGATATAAAAAAAAAAAAATCTTCCTGCCTCAGGCTCCCAAGTAGCTGGGATTCCAGGCATGTGCCACCATGCCCAGCTCAGTGCAAGCTTCCTAAGGCAGCCCTTTGAATCATCTCTCCTGTGTCCAAGACCTAGTATAGGCTGTGCTCCTGCCAGGAACACCACTTCCCTGTTTGTGTAATAAAAGTCCTTGACCTTTTGTAGCCCTGAGCTCAGAGATCACCTCCTCCAGGCAGTCCTCCTGGACTGTCTTCAGATGCGGTCCCCTGTGATTTATTTCTCTTTTCAGAGAGTAGTTTTCCCCACATTGGGGTATCTCATTAGACTGAGGGCAAGGGCCATGGCTGACACCATCGGGTGGCTTCAATGTCCAGCTTGGGCTGAGCACACACTAGGGGCCTAGGCTAATGTCACTTCTCTTCCTTTTACTTCCTTTAGGGCCCTCCTACTGTTCCTGGTGGCTCTAGTGGCATTGATGGAGGCCAGTTGGGCAGAATGTGGGACCCAGAGAAGTTAGCCAAGGAACTGGAGGCGTCAATCACCAGGTGTGTGCCCGGGGCCTGGAAGGGGGTGGGGTGGATGGTGGGGGGTGGACGGGGCGGGTGGCACTGTGTGCAGGTGGCACTGTGTGCAGGGAGGTGTATACCTGTGCACAGGTGTTTTTATGTAAAAGTACCAGGTGGGTGAGAGAGGGACGGGCGGCAGGATTGGCTGTGACCATGAACTGCCTCTCTCCTGGCCCCTGTGCTAGAGCCCTGGACCTGCGGGAGCAGATGCAGTCTCTTCGAGAGCAGCTGGATCAGGTGGCTCAGAAGGGGCGAGCTAGACGGGCTCAGAGCGCTGAGCTGAACAGTGACTTATGCAAGGCTCACAGGTGGGCCCCCTGTCTGGTCATCATCCACTTGGTGATCTCATGAGCATCCCCAGCTCTCCCTGCGCCTCAGCTTCCCCTCTGTAAGAAAGGCAGTCAGTTAATTCACCCCACGCCTCCCTGATGCCTGCTGAGCCGGACCAGGGCCCCAGCGAGACCTGCTCTCAAAGAGCGCATGTCTGGGAATGGGCCTGCGCAGCCCCTGCTTGGGTGCAGCGAGGGGCGGTTTCCCGGCTCAGTTACCCACTCCCTCCAGTGCCCTGGTCCTGGCCTTCCGAGGAGCCCACCGGAAGCAGGAAGAGCAGTGCCGGAAGTTGGAGCAGCAGATGGAGCTAATGGAAGCCCGGCAGGCGGAGGAGCTCGCAGCTCTAGAAGCCACCGCAACAGCCCTGGGACAACGCAGTCCTCCCTGCCTGGCCCCTCAGGTGGGGGAGACCTTTCTGTAGGCCCTCCACCAGGACTGTCATAAAGTGCCCTGGAGTGACGTTGTCATGTGGGGTGACTTTGTGTTTGGGGCTCATGCAGTGTGACAGGGCGTACTGGGTGCTGAAGGAGGGAGCTGATAGGGGTGACTGGACATGTGAAAATGACCCAGTGTCTTTGCTCTGGCACCACGTGGGGGGAAAGTCTGGCAAATCATTGAGATCAAGCCAGAAGTGACCTAGGCTATAGGGACAGGGACCCCCAGCCTGGGGCAGTGTGGCTCAGTGAGGTCTCATAGGCGGAGCTGAAGTTCCACCAGTCCTCTTTGTCCAGAGCCCAGGGAGCGTCCTCGGGAACAGGACACTCCTTCCTCTGCCCATCCCTTCCCAGGGAGATGGAGGGTTTGGACTGGCAGGTGCTCTCCAAGAGAATGCAGGACCCCAGAAGGGAGACTGAGGCCAGGACAGGTCGGGTTCAGGGCGTGCAGCACGCGTGCCTGCTCCCAGGGTGGAGAGGAGCACGGGAATCAGGTGGCTTTGGAAATGGCATTGAAAGATCATGGAGCTAAGGGAAAGGGGTTTTGGGTGGGGACAGTTCCCCCCAGGGCAAAGCCCAAGACGGCTGCCTTGTACTTTGGGGTAGGAGGAATTCAGAGTAAGTGCCTGAGCAGCTCTGACTTCTATGGAGGCTGGAAGCTGTGAGGCCTGGTTTTGCCAGGTTAATAGCAGGCATCTGATTAGCATGTCATTTGCATAGACCACACCCCTCTGTCCCTCCACAGCGAAGGGGCTTGGGGAAGGGCCTGAAAATGACCCAGTCACACTGGGATTAGCGGCCAGCTGTTCTTCCTGGGCGGTAGCTGAAACCCAAGATGAGGATTAGAAAGGTTCACAGCCTGGGCCGGGGGAGGGGGGTTCCGGGACCGGGGCAGCACCAGACCGCACCTGCGCAGGTGTGTGCCGGGCGGCTGCCTCTGCTGGGTGCGGGGGCGGGTCAGCGCTTCAGGGGCTGGTGTTCTCCACCTGAGAGGCACAACGGGAAGAGAGTGACAACATGGGCTCTTCCCGCAGCGCTGGGGCTGGTGACCTTCGGTCCCCTCCGGACCCAGCCCAGCTTTGAAGAAAGCAGGGAAACTGAGGCGGGTCACCTTGCCCGTGGGAGAAGCTGAGGAACTGACTTCCCTCCCTCCTGTCCTTCCTTCCTTTTTTTTTTTTTTTTTTGTACTGGGGATTGAACTCAGGGGCACTGGACCACTGAGCCACATCCCAGCCCTATTTTGTGTTTTATGTAGAGACAGGGTCTCACTGAGTTGCTTAGCGCCTCGCCGTTGCTGAGGCTGGCTTTGAACTCACGATCCTCCTGTCTCAGCCTCCCTAAGTGCTAGGATGACAGGCGAGCGCCACCGCGCCGGGCTCTGTCCCTCCTTTCTAAGCGCCTAAGAGTGCTCTTAGTCCCTAGTCCCACCAGGTTGACAAGGGGAGGGGGAACAAGGAAGCCAAGGTCACCTGTAGGAGGGGGCGGGGGCAGGTTCCCAGGCTGCTGGAGCAATGTCTAGCCGTTCCCACGGGCGTCCCCGCGGCAGATGGGCCCAGGCCCCTTTGTCCCTGGTCTGCGGCCGCCGCAAGGTCAAATGTCACCGCGGGGCCGCGGGCAGGGGTCGGGGATGGGGGGCGGTGCCAAGCCTCAGCCCTTCCCCAGTCGGCCCCAGGGGCGCAGGGGGTGGGGGGTGGGGTGGAAGGGCTACTGGTAGAGGGCGGGTGGGCAGCCCTGGAGCTGGAACCACCCAAGGTCTTGGACTCGGCGGTAGGAAGCACAGCCCTGCCTCCAGTGGCCTCCCCCAGCCTCAGCCCTTCCTCCTCCTAGATTGGATTCCACCTTCCAGTTTCCTGGCGGCTTCCCTCCTCAGTCCCTCCACCCAAACATTCTCTCCCTTCTAAGTCCACCTTTTTGATCTCTTCTGAGACCCCCCCACACCCCATGCCCTCCACCCAAGGATGCTGGCAGGTCCCCAAATAGCCAGTGCCCCCAGGTTCCCATGAAGCTCCAGAACCCACGTGTCATTTGCCTGCCCAGGCTCCCTCCCAGCAGGACTATGAGTAGAATCCCACTCCAGTCAGACCCATGGGAAGTTCTTCTTATGTCTAACCCTAGTCCTTTTTTTTTTTTTTTTTTTGTTTAGTTGTAGATGGACACAATGTCTTTATTTTACTGCTTTGTATGTGGTGCTGAGGATCGAACCCAGGGCCTCACGCATGCGAGGCAAGCGCTCTACCGCTGAGCTATATTCCCAGCCCCTAACCCTAGTCCTTTTTGCTTTCTCTCTTAAGTCTTTTTCCATTTCACACCAGTCAGACCCTTCCTGGGTGGTCCAGAGGTCCAGGGATAGGTGTGACTGGCTGCTATACCTGAGCCTCAGTTTCCCTTTAAGCATCATACAGTCTGTAGGCATCTCCCCCAGCCCCAAGTTTCTTTTTCCCAAGCCTCTTACTGGGAGGGCAGGCATAAGATCGGAGTGGGGTGGGGGAGCGGGCAGAAGGCACTGCCGTCCTCTCTGTCGTTGTCGGAGGCTCAGCCATGTGCCCTGGTGTCCAGTTCTGGGTCCAGAGCTAGGAGGGAGAAAAGGCTGGGTCACTGGACCTTCAGGACTAACAGGTGAAAGGTCACCTGAGGAAGAACTTTTCCAGTCGGTTAAACATTAACAGGCCTAGAGCCTGAGGCTCAGGCTTCTCCTGCTCCCAAGTCCAGTCTTGCATGCAAAGGGTGCTTAATAAGTGCTGGTGGAAGCAGCGGGTATGGCAGGGGAGGGGGAGGCTTTGGAGGCTGGTTGGCAGCTGGGCAGTTCCAGGTATCCAGGCCAGTTTCCAGGCCAAGCCTTTTCGGTAAAGCACAGAAAGCAAAGGAAATTTAGGGGAAAAGGGACAGGCCCCGGCAGGGGTGATCGGTATTCCTGCGGCCTCCGGCCCAGTGGAGGGCCGCAGAGTGCCCTGCCCCCAGAGGCCTGAAATTCTGGAGAAGGGACCACACCATCCCTTCTCCCTGGAGACTCTGGGCACCAGGTGTTCACCCAAGCAGAGAAAGGGTAGAGTGGGGGTCGACGTGGCGACTTTCTGGAAGAGGAAGCAAACACAATCCATCCTGCAACTGTGCAAAGAAATGCCCCAGGGGTGTGTGTGTGTGTGTGTGTGTGTGTGTGTGTGTGTGTGTGTTGCGCAGGGGCGTGCCCCCGGGTGCCTAAGTCCCCCGATCAACGCTCCTGCCAAGAATGCGTGGGGTGGGGGATTCCGAGGAGCGCCTCGAGGGTGTTTGAGCGACAGAACGTCCAAGGCCGGAGGTGGAGGAAAGGGCCTTGCAGAGACATTTTGGCGACGCTAGAGGAAGGGCAGAGGGCAGTTGCCGCTCGGGCCCCCGCGGTGGCCCTGCAGGGGTTAAGGCTGGAGCGGGTGGAGGGCGGGGGCCTGGGGAGGGGTGGGGGAGGGTCAGGCCCAGCGGCCCCGCGCTCCGCCCCCGTCCCTCCCGCCAGCCCGGGCGCCGGGCGCCGCGCGCGGCCACCCATGCCCTTATAAGGGCGGCCGTCGCCGGGGCAACGAGCGCCCGCCCCCAGCCCGCGGCGCGCGCCCCTGCCCCCGCCCCCGCCCCCCGCCCGCCCCGCGGATGGAACGTTGTGTGTCAAACCGGCCGCAGCGCGAGGCCGGCGCGCGGGGTCGGCGGCGGCGGCGGCGGCGGCGAGAGCGAGGCTCGGGCCCAGGCGCAGGCCCAGGCCGGGCGGGCGCGGCCGCAGCGGGGGCGGCAGCTCCGGAGGCGCCGGCCCGCGGCCCTGCAGGCCCCGAGCGGCCGCCGGGGGCACCTGGGGGTCCTGGGAACCCAGGGGGCGCGGCCACCGGCCCGGGCGCGCGCCCGCCGCCCCTCCCCCTCGCCACGGGCAGCCGCGCAACTTGCGGCCAAACTTTCCCCCCCGCCTCCCGCGCCCCGATGGCGACCCGCTAAGTTGGCCGCAGACCCAGGCCGAGCGGCGGCCAGGCCCCAGGGCGCCCCCTGCGCAGCCCGGGCCGGGTCATGGCCCGCGCGCCCCTACCGGGGCCCCAGGGCGGCGGGGCGCGAGACCTCGGGGTCCCCGGCCCCCGCCTCTAGCGCGCCCCCGCCGGCCCCGCGCGCGCGTGGGAAAGTTGGCCTGGAACCGGCCCGACCAGTTCCGCCCGGGCGCGCGGACCGGCCGCAGGAAGTTGCTGCAAAACTTTTTTGGGGGGTGCAGCTAGTGCCCCCCGCGCGCCGGGGCCGGATGCGCGCCGGGTAGGGTCCCCCGGGCCGAGAGGGGTGCCCTAAAGGAAGAGCGAGGAGGGGGCGCCCCGGCCCCGCTGCCCTGGGGCTATGGCCATGGTGACCGGCGGCTGGGGCGGCCCCGGCGGCGACACGAACGGCGTGGACAAGGCGGGCGGCTACCCGCGCGCGGCCGAAGAAGACTCGGCCTCGCCCCCCGGGGCCGCCAGCGACGCGGAGCCTGGCGACGAGGAGCGGCCGGGGCTGCAGGTGGACTGTGTGGTGTGCGGGGACAAGTCGAGCGGCAAGCACTACGGCGTCTTCACCTGCGAGGGCTGCAAGAGCTTCTTCAAGCGGAGCATCCGCCGCAACCTCAGCTACACCTGCCGGTGAGCCCCCCATCAGCGCAGCGCCGCGGCCACCAGCCCCGGCCTGGGGCGGGCCTCTGACCTGCTCGGTCACCTTGGGCCTGCTGCTGACCTTCCCTGCGCCTCCGCTCCCACTTTGAGCTAGGGGCACGGCCCCCCTCCCGCCATTCCATTCCTGGGGTTGTGTATACAGTTGGCGCTGCATCGATGCAGGTCCCCCCCATCAGGTGGGCCCTCGCGGCTTCTGCCTGGGCTACTTGATCCTCATCGCTCCGTTTTCTCCTGGGAGGGGTCATCTTCGCGCGGGGAGGAGTTGGGGGTGCTGTCAGGAGTGGGACCCTAACCCCAGAGCACCCCTTCCCTTGGGGCTTCTGCGCGCGGCAGAGCCCGCGGGAATCGAACGTGGAACTTGGACCGTGGAGCTCGTAGCGTCCAGGGGCCATTGTCTGCGGCCGCGCGGATCAATACGGCGCGCCCTTGGGGTCAAATATCACTTCCAAAGTCGCCCAGGCTACCGCGGCAGCTGGAAGGAGGCTGGGAGGACACAAGGTGGTCTCCTTCGCATGAGGGGCCCTGCTGTGGAAGGGGACCTGGGCCAGCCTGTCAGCGGGGGGACTCCCTGGGCTCTCACTGGGCTTTGGATCACCGGAAACTACCACTGGAGGGCCGGCAGGGCCACCGGAATTGACCGCACCCCCCCACACACCAAGGGATGGGTGCAGACCTGGGGCTCCTGGACAGTCCTGTGAAGTTTGGGGTGACTGAGAGGAGATGGAAATGAAATGCTTCCAAGGAGGAGCCCTGGGTAGTCCCAGGTTGGAGACCCCTCGGGGCGTGGCCACACCAGCTATTCCTTTGGGGTGCTGGGGATGGAAGATGCGCTGGGCAAGGGGTTGGGTGGCCCGCCTGGGGAGTGGTGAATAGCCTCTCCTTCATTGACAGGCCCCACCCCACACCTCCCAGGGTCATCATGGTCTCTGTAAGGTTAGAATGGACAGTCCCATTTCCCAGATGCACAAAACTAAGGTCCAGGGCCATCCCACTACCTGCCCTGGGTCCCACATGGAGGGTGTGTGATCCAACTGGGCTCACCAGGGGATCTGTGGGGCCAGGAGGGTGGGGGCTGAGTTGGAGGAGTTGTTGCACCCCCAGGGAGAGCTGCTGACCAAGGGCTGGTTGGCAGGGGCACCGTGTGGGGACCCAGACAACTGAGGCTGGAATTCAGCCCCAGGTCCGTGGTCAGAGCCTGTTTGGGAGGGTTGGGGCAGGTGGGGGTTGGGGTGACTGGCTTGCTCCCTCCTCCAGCGCTAACTGGGCCACCAGACTTTGGCCTCATTCTTGCTGCTGGAATAAATGCCTGTGCTCTGGTTGGGTCTTTAGGGAGGACAAGGGAGGGGGCTCAGGCAGTTTCAGGGTCCCAGGTGTACCCCGAGGGTGGGGTCAGGGTGCACCAAGAGGGGGCATTGTTTGGAGCTGGCAGGTTCTTCAGAGCTGTGTGGCCCAGGGGAGTCACTGTCCCTCTCTGAGTCTCCAGTTCTTTAAGCATTTAGCCTGGGTGGTTTCATGCCAGTCCCCTAGAAAGACCCCAGCCCAAGCCTTGCCCTCTAGGAGCTCTCAGTCTGGAGGAGCCACTTGGGTCTGGGCTCCTAGGGAGGGGTCCGGGAAGGCGCCTGGAGGAGGGTCCCAGGAGGTGGGCCTTTTAAGCACGAAGGGTTCCGCAGCAGGAGAGGGCACTCCTGAGAGGCCCGGGTGGGGTGTAAGATGAGTTGCTGGAGCAGTTACAGCCAAGTGGGGCGAACTGCCAGGCTGAGGGCAGTGGGGAGCCACGGAGGGTGTGTGAGCAGCGGAGGGCGCATCAAAGGGACTGGAAAGCCCTGTGCAGCTGTGCACACTTGTAGTCCCAGCTACTCCAGAGGCTGAGAGGCAGGAGGACAGCTTGAGCTCAGGAGTTCTGGGCCAGCCTGGGCCACCTCACAAGATCCCATCTCCAAGAAAGAAAGAAGGAAAAATAGGACTGGAGGCCAAAGGCCAAAAGCCAGAGAGGAGGCTGAATTGGGCCATGTGATTGGGCAAAGCATATGCCCTTCAGGTGAGATAACAGGAAGAACTTACTGTTTCCTTATCTGGGGAGACAGATCTGTCCAAATTCTATAGCTGGGAAAGTTGAGGCTGAAGGCTCAGGACCTCCCTTGAGGTCAGGTGGCCCTGAGTAGGCCCCCTGCCCTCGGGCCCCAGGCCTGGCCCGTTCCACCCGGCTGCCCTGGATCCTCCCCCTGCAGTCTGCTGGGGCTTTGTTCGGGTTCTGCCTGAGTTCCCTCTGCCCTAGTGGGGCCTCTTGCTGGGCTCAGTGGCTGGCGCCTCGGGGCCTCCGCCCTGCTGGCCCTGCCTCTGAGCTCCCTGGCTGGGACCTGGATCCACACTCACCCCAGGCCCAGAGCATTCCCCGGAGGCTGGAGGAGGCCAGGTGTGCTGGTCGGGCTGGGTGTGTCTGCCCTGTGCCTTTACAGTCAGAGAGTTTATTTCCGTCTGTTGCTGGGTGCCCTCTTGGTGCCCAGCTGGGATGTCAGGGGTGCCTGGCCCAGGCCTCGGGGAGCCCCCAGTCCACGGTGGTGTGATGGGGGAGTGTGGGGGCCGAGGGGAGAAGGTTCTGGGGCATTGAAAGAACAAGAGCCTGAACTCCTCCCTGGGGCTGAGGCTGGATGGGAGCCCGCCCTGCTCCTGGGAGAGGCAGCAGCAGGCCCCCAGGGAGGCTTCGGCCTGGATGGTCTCAGAGGAGGGGAGGTGGCTGTGGGCCCTCAAGGGGGACCAGGAGCTCCTTCATTCATTCTTTCTCAGTGCAAGACTTGGGCAGGCAGTGAGCCTGGAGTCGCTGGTGATGTGACCCCATTGACTCCTGGCATTTGGCCTGGCCTTTAGTGCCCTAGCTCACAAAACCCAGCTCTCTGACCATGTCCCTTCTCTCCCCTCACAGTGACCCTTGCTTGGGACAGTGACTCTGCCTCTTAGCCTGACATTGACCAAATACAAGGGAACCATTTAGTTCTCCATACCTTTGCTTTCACTGTGTCTTTTGCCTGAAAAAACTCCATTCACCTGGGAGAACTCCTACTTATCCTTCAAAACCCTGTTCCAAAAATGCTTGGTGTGCTTATCTGCTTTCCCAGACTGCTGTTCAGCTGTCAACATCCCCCCAACTGCCCTTTCAGTGCTGGGCCCCTGCCCTCCTTTGGGGCTACCTCCCCAGCCCCCACCAGTGTTTCCTAGGAGTTTCCAAAGGCAGTACATGGGGTGATTCAGGCAGGTGGTGTGGGTGTCCTGGGAGCCTCGGCTTCTGTGTGTCTCTAGGTCGAACCGTGACTGCCAAATCGACCAGCATCATCGGAACCAGTGCCAGTACTGCCGCCTCAAGAAGTGCTTCCGGGTGGGCATGAGGAAGGAGGGTGAGTGGTGCTGGGGGCTGAGCAGACGGCCTCGCCCCTTGGACTCCGGGCTGCAGGGAGGGCTGGGGCGCCTGCTAACCTCGTTACCACCGATACTTGATCCCCTGGGCTGCGGCCTGGCCCTAGGCTGCGGGAATCCAATTATGATCCATGGCTGCCTGGAGCCAGAGGCCAGGGACCCCGCCTGGGCCCTCTCAGGGCTTCCTCTGCCCCAGTCCCACTTTCCCAGAGCCCCCCTCCTCAGAGGCAGTTCCCCAGCCTGACTCCTTGGTGGCCTCCCTGTCCTCTCTGCATAGGCCGGTGTTTGTGTTTGACTGGCCTCGCCTCCACCCACTGCTTTGTGTGTGTTTGTCCAAGGCAGGAACTTGGCCAGATTAAGGCAAAAGGTGGTGTGGCCTGTCCTTTCTCCTGACCTCAGGCCCCGGGAGCCAGAGGGAGGTCCAGCCTCCTGTCCCTGCCCAGGGGATCTGGGTAGACAGGACACATGCTGGGCAGCTGGGCCTGTGATTCTGTGGCCCTTGGAATTCAAGTGGAACCCAGAGAGATCCCAGGAGTCCTGGTCCTGAGGGCGGAATTCCCTATGCTGGGTTCTGGGCTAGGCTGGCAGTTTTTCCTAGCATCTAACCTGAGTGTCATTTGCTTAAAGTTGGTTTCTTCTTGTTGGACTTCTGTGGGAGAAGTAAAGAAAGCTGCTCAGAATCTTTCTCTTAAAATTGTTTGGGTGTGGTGGTGCATACCTGCGATCCCAGCTATTTGGAGGTTGAGGCAGGAGGATTGCAAGTTAGAGGCCAGCCTGGTCAACTTAGTGAGACCCTGTCTCAAAATACAATTAAAAGGCAGCTGGAGATGTAGCTCAGTGGTAGAGCACCCCAGGGTTCAATCTCCAGCTCTGCAAAAAAACAAACCTCAAAACCAAAAAGCAGACAAGCCCACAAAAATTAGAAAACAACCATTTGATTACTCTCTTTTGTCCCTTTAAGTTTGAAGATGACTCCCTTGTCTCTGCCCTCCTTCCCAACCTGGATTTTGCCTCTGCTTGTCCATTTGATCTAAAATCCTGATATACCTCAAATCAGGACTTTGGATCTCCAAAGTCTCAGGGGTGATCACCACTCACATCATGAACAGAACTCGTACTTTGAGTATAGTCCTGCGTCAGGACCCTTGCACTGACTGTTCCCTCTGCCCAGAGTGCTCTTTCTTCCTGCAGATATCTGCAGGGCTTCCCCCTTCACCTCCTTCAAGGTTTTCTTGAAAGTGACCTTCTCAGAGAAGCCTTCCTGATTACCCTCCCCTGCCTTCAGCCCCCTTAATTTCCCACCACCCACTGTGCTCCCAGCAGAATGTCATTCCCTAAGGGTGGGGATCTTGATCTTGTTCACTGATAGGTCCCTAGCACCTAGTCCAGGGCCTGGCATACAGTAGGTGCTCAAAAATGGTTTTTGGTTTGAGTAAGCATCCATTCCACCCGTCCTAGAACACTAGTTGTATGGATTGTCAGTGATGGTGGCATCGTCATCGTCTGTTTTATAGCTGAGGAAACAGACACAGAGCAGGTTGGTGAGGCCAAGATCTGAGGGCAGGAGAGCTGTGGCTGGGATCTGAGTCCCCACAGTCTGGGCTGCGTGAGGAGCAAGGAGCTGGCGATGGGGGTTTGAGGAAGAGGGAACATCAGGTGCAAAGGCCCTGAGGCAGGAACATGGCTGGTGAAGGAGGGCTGGTGAGCAAAGTGGGAGAAGGTCGCTCCGGAAGGGGCAAGGCTTGTGGGCCCTTGTCAGCTGCACCCGTTTCACCAGTGACTCTGACTCAGAAGTCACTGACAGCAGCTCCAACTCATGCCTCAGCTTCTCTGGGGCCCCTGGTTCCTGCCCACGTTCCCTCCTCTGCTGGCTCTGTGCTGAGTGGACCTGTTCACAGGGTGTGCCAGCTCATTAGAGCTCATCCATTGGCCTCTGCCTAGTGCCTGGCCCTGTCTGCCCTTGCACCCAACCTGCCCAGCACAGGCCAAGCCGTGCTGTGGCCACCTCGGTTTTTTTGTCCTCAGTCTCCCTCTTCCCACTCACCGGGTCCCTGGGGACGTGGACCTCATCAGTGGAGCCCCTTCTCTTCATGGGAAAGGCTACTGAGGACAGCTCTTACTTACTGAGTGCCTGTTGCAGGCTGGCCGGGTCCCAGCCCTGGCACCCAGACACGGGTTTTGCCCTCAGGGGCCACTGGGGTTCGCAGACTAGAGACGTGGGGCTGGCAGAGTACCAGTCACTTGCTTTGGAAACTTAGCTGGCCAGGGGTCCCAAGTCCTCCTTGGCTCCATCCTCAGCTCTTAGGACCCCAGTGATTGACAGCTGGGGATGTGATCGACAGATCCAGCCTCAAAGGCCACCGAGCAGAGCTCACAGTCCTGTGAGAAGGGGTCAGTTGGGAAGGCAGTTGGTCCTATTGGGGGTGGGGGACATGCTCCCTGTCCCCCAGAAGCAGGGGCGAGGGGAGGTGGCCCCTGGCTCGGGTTGGTGGGTCCAGGGCAGAGTAGGGTGGGGCCTGCAGACTCCTGGCTCCGCGGTGTGCTGGGGCGAGGTTGGGATCCTGAGAAAGGCTGAGCTGGGCCTTGGAGGAGAGGGGCCGAGTGACCGTCTGCCCACTTTTGTCTTCCTTCCCTGTCTTCCTGCCTCCTCTTCCTTGTCCTCCCACACGTGTCCCCATGTCCCCACCCACCCTCTTCCCGACCCCGCTCCTCTCTGCAGCGGTGCAGCGCGGCCGCATCCCGCACTCGCTGCCGGGCGCCGTGGCCGCCTCCTCGGGCAGCCCCCCGGGCTCGGCGCTGGCGGCGGGTGGAGACCTGTTCCCGGGCCAGCCGGTGTCGGAGCTGATCGCGCAGCTGCTGCGTGCGGAGCCCTACCCCGCGGCCGGGCGCTTCGGCGCGGGCGGCGGCGCGGCGGGCGCGGTGCTGGGCATCGACAACGTGTGCGAGCTGGCGGCGCGGCTGCTCTTCAGCACCGTGGAGTGGGCGCGCCACGCGCCCTTCTTCCCCGAGCTGCCGGTGGCCGACCAGGTGGCGCTGCTGCGCCTCAGCTGGAGCGAGCTGTTCGTGCTGAACGCGGCGCAGGCGGCGCTGCCCCTGCACACGGCGCCGCTGCTGGCCGCCGCGGGGCTGCACGCCGCGCCCATGGCCGCGGAGCGCGCCGTGGCCTTCATGGACCAGGTGCGCGCCTTCCAGGAGCAGGTGGACAAGCTGGGCCGCCTGCAGGTCGACTCCGCCGAGTACGGCTGCCTCAAGGCCATCGCGCTGTTCACACCGGGTGAGCGGCCCTGGGGCGCTGCGGGCCGGGAGGGGGTGGTGGGGCGGGACCTCGACCCCGCCCCTGGGGACCCGCCAGACCCCCGGGTCCCCCTGCTCCCCAGACACGGGCCCTGCCCATGTGGGCACCGATGGGGCGGTGCAGGGAGCGCTTCAGGCAGGACGACCCCAGGCGTCCCCACCTCCCAGTCTCAGGAGTCCCAAAGGATTCCAAGCCCCAGACCCCAGATCCAAGGGACCAGTGACTCAGCTCCCCACGGCCTGCCTCCGGGATTCCCTCGCTCCCCTCCCGCTCATCCAAGTGAGCGCTGGAGCCCGAGAGCGGGAAGGGGAAGGGAGGGAGGAGAGGCCTGGCACCTGGTGCTGGCCGCTTCTCCCAGATCCCTGGGCTTGCCCACCTCTGACCCAGGGCCCCCAGGCTACCCTGCTGGTGGCCCGGGCTGGGCTGGTTTGGCGTAGGGGCGTGGCTTGGAGGCCCCGCCCACAAGCGATGGCGGAGCAGTCCACTAAGGTCCTTAGTGACCATCCTGCAGCTGCGACTAACCGTATTCCAGCGACTGGCTGCGCAGTTGGCTCTGGTTTTTTTGTTTGTTTTGCCCAACTAGGGACGGAACCCAGGGCCACGCACGCTCGGCAAGCGCTCGCCTATGAGCCACACACTAGCTTTTAACTTTGAGACTTCCTCCTCCCCTCGGGGGACAGACCCACGGCCCATGGCCTCCTGATGATGGACTCTTACCACTGTGCTACACCTCCAGCTGGGATTCTGTACTTGGACAAAAGACTTGCCAGTTGTCCTCTCGAGGTTCCTTAGCCCGCTGGAAGGATCCAGAGCCACCGAATGTCTCCTTGGGGATGCGGATATGAGCCACAGGCAGTACTCCAGGCGCAGGCTTGTTGAATCTGGACTGGCCTCCGCTTCTTTCCCCAGTAGACTTTTGAGTCCCAGCTTCAGGGCACCCTTCTAGAGTGCTGCCGCTTCCACTCGTCCCCACGGTCACCCCCCAGCTATTTGAAACCCAACCGGGCCTTGCCCTCCTCCCCAGCCTGCGGAGTGGCAAGAACTTGTCTCCCTGCCAAAGGCTTTGGGGGGAGGCAGCATGGCCTGCTGCACCTCCAGGTTGTTGATCTCAGGCTGGCCTCCACCTCATGTCCCGTGAAGGTCAACACTGACTTAGATACCCTAATTTATTATTTTTTTTAATTAAAAAAATTTTTTTTTGTACTGGGGATTGAACCAAGGGGCGCCTAACCACTGAGCCACATCCCCAGTTCTTTTTTTTGGCGGTTGTGTTTGAGACAAGATCTAAGTTGCTGAGGCTGGCCTCAGACTTTCCATCCTCCTGCTTTAACCTCCTGAGCTGCTGGGATGCAGGCCTGTGTCATCACGCCCCTCTACAATATCCCAGTTTATGCCCCGGGGCTCATCTGTCCCCTCCAGGGTGGCCCATCCTTGCACACAGCCCCGAGTGGTGCCCCTAAGCAGTCACCCCTGTGGGCCCTGTGTTCCTGCTGCCTGAGGTCTGACTTTGCGCTCCTGTCCCCCAGATGCCTGTGGCCTGTCGGATCCGGCCCACGTGGAGAGCCTGCAGGAGAAGGCCCAGGTGGCCCTCACGGAGTACGTGCGGGCCCAGTACCCATCCCAGCCCCAGCGCTTTGGCCGCCTGCTGCTGCGGCTCCCGGCCTTGCGGGCGGTCCCCGCGTCCCTCATCTCCCAGCTGTTCTTCATGCGCCTGGTGGGCAAGACGCCCATCGAGACGCTGATCCGGGACATGCTGCTGTCAGGAAGTACCTTCAACTGGCCCTACTCGGGACAGTGACTGGTGGGGCCCAGTGCACACTGGCTGGCTCTGTAGACCTCAAGGGACACGGATGCTGGGCCTCCAGGGGACCCAGGTTGGAGGGCCCTGGCTTCTCTCCTGAGACACTTATTTTTTAAAGACTGTGAAATGTTTGTCTTTCCTGTTTTTTAAATGATCATAAAACCAAAAAGTGACTGATCTTCCAGGCCCCAGCTGGTCCCCCTGGAACGCTGTCCAGGGTGGGACGAGGGATGGAGGGTCCAATCCTGCGCCTGCCTTGTCCCTCCGCATCTCACGCATGAACTTGCGGGAGGGTGGGGTTGGCCTCCGGGTGTTGTGGACGAAGGCCTGGCCTCTGGACTGGGGGGGCAGCCGTGTGTGCGGCATCTCCTCTGGACATGGGTCCATGTTGGACACTACGTGACAGGCACGAGGCCAATAATAAAGCCGTTTCCTACCTGTGTAGCCCCCCACGCCATCTTTTTGAGGAGAGGGTGAAAAGGAGGGCACCTGCCCGCTGCCGGGCACCACACCCTCCTCTGCAAATGGGCGGCCTGCCAGCTGGGCCGGGAGCTGGCCGAAGTGTTGTGTTGGGCAGGTGGGAAGCTGGGGCTGGCGAGGAGCATGGGTCGAACGCACAGGTGGCTCAGGTTCGTCCGGCTGTGGCTTCTCGGGGTGAGCCTCCTGGGTTCCTGCTTGTCTCGGTCAGTGTTGATCATGGTGACTGGGCTCTAGTGTCCTTGGGAGAAACGCCCGTGGCTAGTCCTGGCACACGGTCTCGGCCCAGTGGTCAGAGCCCTCCATTTCTCTAGGCACAGTAACTGGTTCATGGTCACATGTGATTGCAAGCAGGCCAGTGAGATTCAATGGCAGCAGTTGGAACTGGGAGGATATGATCAAAGCAGTGCAGCTAAGAAAGACCAGTTTCCCAAGATGCCTTTGGAGCCCCTGGATCAAACCACACCTGAAATTCTTGGGTGTTTTAAATTCCATGAGCCCAGATTTTCCCTTTTATGTTCTAGTCCATTTGAGTTCAGTGTCTTCTCACAAGTGACTAAAAAACCCTTGGTTGGCCGGGCCCAGTGGTGCATGCCTGTAATCTCAGCAGCCCGGGAGGCTGAGACAGAGGATCATGAGTTCAAAGCCATCCTCAGGAGGCTGGGGTTGTGGCTCAGTGGTGGAGCACTTGCCTAGCATGTGTGATGCACTGTGTTTGATCCTCAGCACCGCATAAATAAATAACATAAAGGTATTGTGTCCATATACAAGTGAAAATAAAAGAGCCAGTCTCAGCAACGGTGAGGCGCTAAGCAACTCAGACCCTGTCTCTAAGTAAAATGTAAAATAGGGCTGGGGATGTGGCTCGGTGGTCGAGTGCCCCTGAGTTCAATCCCCAGTACTCCCCCCCAAACAAAAAACAACCCTTGGTTGTTTCTAATATTAGCACTTGGAAAGTGCAGATAAACTTCAGAATGTGGATTTAATCAAGTGGATGTGATGTGCAGTTCCATGGGGCACCAGGGACCTGCTATCCCAACCTCGGGACTTGTTGCCCAGCTCTGGGCTGGGAAGACACCTGTAGGATCTAGTGGCCACCCTTCTGTGCTTAGCATGCTTGAGGCCCTGGGTCCAATCCCCTGAGTGCCCCCAGTCCATCCCCCTAAAGATTCCCTTCCGAACACAGCAAAGAATGAACTCAGGTCTGTCCCCCACAGGCCAGGCCAGTGCTCCACAGTGTCTGCCTTTAGCATCTCAGTCTCTCCCATGATGATCTGGAGGGAGACCGAGGAGGATGGGGGTTGGGCCACTTCCTATGAAATAAACAAGTCCCTCAGGAGCATGCCCTGTCTCCAGAGAGGGACTGAGGTAGAAGTAGGTTGGGGAGGACTCTGGGCCCCTACAGAGGCTGGACTGGGCTCTGTCCTGGGCCAGGTCTCCTGTGTGTCCGTGGGTTGGTGGGTGTGTGTCCACTGTAGTCGAGCTGGACAGCAACGCCTCACCTGTCAGCTTCACAAGACAGCTGAAGACCAAGACCTTGAGCTCTGTCCTGTTTGGTCCCCAGCTCAGAAGTCTGCCCAGGCCTTACTGCTGAGCTCCTACTTTTCCTACAAAACCCTACCTAGCCAGGCGCTGTGATCCCAGCACTTAGGGAGGCTGAGACAGAGGAATCATGAGTTCAAAGCCAGCCTCAGCAACGGCGAGGTGCTAAGCAACTCAGTGAGACCTTGTCTCTACATAAAACACAAAATAGGGCTGGGGATGTGGCTCAGTGGTCGAGTGCCCCTGAGTTCAAACCCTGGTACCAAAAACAACAAAGCAACCAACCAACCCTACCACATGGTCCTTCATGTAGGAAAATATCTTGAACCTCTCTGGTTTTTAAGACTCTGCTGTCCAGCTTTCTATTGCTAGGCTTAGGGCTACCTTCCCCAGGGCTTCTCGAGGACTATCCTCATGGCCAGTGGCTGGCACTGTCTACCCTGCCTCCAGGAGTCCTCGATTGCTCTTGTTCCCTGATGCTCCCATGGGAGAGACTCCGGGCAGTGTCTGGTCTGCTACCACATAGCCTGGCAGGATCCTGGCCACCTGTGCCCCACCCGCCCTACCTGGCACTGGAGGTGTGAGTTGTGCCTGTGCCTGCCTGGCGTCATCCCCATCCAGCCTTCGGTACCTGGGAGAAGTGGAGAAAGGGGGAACTCCGGGGCGGGATCAGGGTCTCCTCCAGGACTGGGGGGCTGGGTGCCCCCGGTGGCTCTAGCACTGTGTCGTGTGAGTTCTCCAGGAAGCTGCCCGGGAGACTCTGGGGTCCTCTGCCATGTGGCTCCCACTGTTGGACCTGCAGAGACTGGCTCCCTGCCTTTGACCTGAGGCCACTGGAGGCTCCTGGAGAAGAGGGAGCTCCGTGCACAGATGAGGGTTGAAACCCACCCAAGGCCCTGGACAGGGTCTTTCTTTGGAACTCACTGTTTTCTCCCGTCTGGAAGGTAGAAGGACTGAACCCAGGGGCGACTCACCACTGAACTACATCCTTGGTCCTTTTTTATTTCTTATTTTAAATTTTGAGACAAGGTCTTGCTAAGTGGCCAATATGACCTCAATCCTCCTGCCTCAGCCTCCCAAGTCGCATAGAAAAACATTTTTTTTTCATCTTCCTTTTCTGGTGATTACTGAGCAAAATCAGGAGTGCCATGCAGTTGGAGACGGAAGGTGTTTGATCCATGTTTATTCCCCTGGGATGGATGGGTGGGTGGAGAGCAGGACTGCTTCCATTGGAGTCCCCGAGGTCTGGAGTCCCCATAAGGTCAGGGTTGGTGTTCCCAGGGGACGTCCTGGAAGAGGGGCCATTAAAGCTGATGTACAAAGCATGGAGCTCGCAATCAGCAAAGGCTCTCCCAGGCATGGCAAGAAAGGCAAGTCCAAAGGCTGGCAGGCAGGAAGAGAAGCAAGGGATCCCTACCGCTGTAGGTTTTGCCAGTCTCCAGGACACTCAGAAGTACACAGAGCCCTCACTGTCCTCTTGGTCATCGAATTTCTGGATCTGGGTCTTGAGGTGCCTCAGTTTGCCCTTCAGATAGTGACAGCGCAACTGCTTGTCCAGGAAGCCAGGGTCCTGGGAGGGTGAGAGCCAGGGAAGTCCTTGCAGCAGTCTAGCCTATGGTCCTTGTGCTGTTCAGCCCTTTGCCTTTTTCTCTCCAAGCCTCAGTTTTTTGAGTGTAAAAGAGTAGGATTTAAAGTGAGAAGAAAGGGCTGGGGTTGTAGCTCAGTGGTGGAGCACTTGCCTAGCACATCTGAGGCACTGGGTTCAATCCTTAGCCCCACATAAAAATAAAGGTACTGTGTCCATCTACAACTAAAAGAAAAATAAAATAAAAAGGAACTTAAAAAAGTTAAGTGAGAAGAAAAGAGACATAGCTCCTGCAGGGCAAGAGGGGACCCAATAGGGGCTGCCCAAGCCTCAGTTTTTTGTCCTAGAAACTGGACCCAGGTGTCCCAGGAGTGCAAAGGCGAAGCTACGGGACCCGAGTCCTGACTCACCCTCCACTTTTTCTCGAACTCCCTCCAGACACGGGCTGCCACTTGTGCCTCCTTCTGCAAGGGGAGGAGGAAGTGGCTCAGGAGAGTCGGCGCCAAGGAAGAATCGGGAGGCTAGCAGGACTAAGTGACCCCTGCAGGGAAGACCTTGAGGGTTGCCCTTTGCCCTGTGTTGTGGCACCCACCCAGCCTAGAAGCGGCCACCCGTGGATCTGGACCGAGTGGGTGTCCTAGAGGCTTGGGGCAGGCCACTTGGATGGGCTGTGGACAGCAGGGGTTTCTGCGCAGTGCTGACCTGGCTTTGGGGTGGGGGCAGTGAGCTCAGCAGGGCCTCCAGCTGCTGGAGCTTCGCCTGTGTGGACCCCACCTCTTGCCGGAGCTCCAGGAACTCTCCATACTGGTCCTGGAACACCGCGACGTAGCAGCTGCGTTCCCTCTCGCTGCTCACTGGGGGGTACTTGCTACCGGGTTGAGGGGGTCAGGTGAGTGGGAGGCACTCGGTCCTTGGTCCTTCCCTTCCTCAGCGGCGCCCCCCTCCCTAGCCCTCTTTGCCTTCCTGCTCAACATCCCCTTCCGGTCTGGTGAGCTCCTATCCACCGGTCAGAGCCCCGGCTGCAGCGCCCCTTCCCGGTTCCCAGGCATCAAGAGCCACCGCTCGGCGGACACTCACAGCTCATAGTCGGGAAAAGGGTGGGGCCCAGGCATACGCCCCCCAGGGATGGCTGCAGTAGGCTTCTTGGTGCCCAGGAGGGCCTGGGAATTCAGTTCATCCTCAAATACAATCTTCCTGGGCCTTGCCGTGTGGAGTGCCGGCTGGGGCTGGCGCAGAGTGTGGGGGGCGCTGGTTTTGTGGTCTCCAGGCACTATTCCCTGCAGGTTTGGGGTAAAGGGGAGTGGGAGTGTATGTCAGGAAACGGGGGTCTCAACCTGGGGGGGCTGGATCTTTGCCGAGATCCAGCCTGTGGACCCCTCCTGGCCACACTCACCGGGGGTCCCGGGTCAGGCGGGCGAGTCTGCAGCTTCCCCCGGGAGCCGCGGGCCCAGGAAGGTTCCGGGGTGGGCATCTGCCTCGGGCAGGCGCCGCTCCGAGGTCCCCGAGCTGGGGGGCGGGTCCTGCGGGGGGCGGCGTGGCCCGCGCGTGGCGGGGGCGGCCTGCGGGCGGCCTGCGGGCAGGGAGGAGGGCGCGCCTGGAGGCAGGCACCGCGGAGGGCGGAGGGCGGAGAGCGGGGCCGCACAGCTGTCAACGATCACCCGCGGGCGGGCGCGGCCCCAGCTCCGCCGCTATTTGCATAAACGCACACGATTGGTCCCCAGCCCTCCCAGGCTCCTCCCCTAGCCGCAAAACCCGGAAGGGCGATAGGCAAATGCTCAGATATCACCGAGCAGCTTGGTGAGGACTCTTGTTAGCCACCACCGTGCTGCCAGAGCTTCGCGCTCTTGAGACCTTAGGAGCCCACCGGTCACAGCCCCCGAGAGCCCCCCTGGGACTTCCTTCCCGCCTGCAGGTCGCGGATCGTTCCCGCCCGGCGTCACCTGTCCCAGCGTCCGGAGATCCGAGCCTCTGTCTGCTGCGGGAAAAGCCCTTCCGTCGGTGTTGTGCATTAACTGCCGGCTGGACCCGACTGGCGGGGGTCTCTCCGGCAGGGCGTGGGCGGGGTCTGCCAGACGGGGTGGGGCCTGGAGGCGCGGGGGCGGGCCTGGCGCGGCGGGGCTGGGCTACAAACCGTGAGGCGCAGGTTCGAGTCCCACCTCGACCCAGACCCGCGGGGTATCTGGGTCGAAGTTCACCTTCTCTTCGTTTGTCTGGAAAACGCGATGGTTTTCACGAGCTTTATTCATTTTTTTTTTAGCAGTTATATTCTTTTTTTTTAAAATATTTAATTTTTAGTTGTAGATGGACAGAATATCTTTATTTTATTCTTTTGTGGTGCTGAGGATCGAACCCAGTGTCTCATGCGTGCTAGGCGAGCACTCTACCACTGCGCCATGACCCCAGCCCCAGCAGTTATATTCTTATTTTTTGAATATATATGTGAGTACTGGGGATTGAACCCAGGGGCGCTCTAGCGCTGAGCCACACCCCAGCCCTTTTATTTTCTGAGACAGGGTCTCTAAGTTGCTGAGGGTCTCACAAAGTTATTGAGGCCGATCTGGAACTTGTGAACCTCCTGCCTCAGCCTCACTGGCATAATAGGCGTGTGCCACCAATCCCAGCCAGCAATTATTATTTTTGGTACTACGGATTGAACCCAGGGACGCTTAACCACTGAGCCACATCCTCAGCCCTTTTCTCTATTTTATTTAGAGACAGGGTTTTGCTGAGTTGCTTAGGACCTTGCTAAGTTGCTGAAGGTGGCTCTGAACTCTCCATCCTCCTGCCTCAGCCTCCCCAGCTGGGGCTGGGGGTGTAGTACTGTGGCAGAGTGTTTGCCTAGCATATGTGATGCCCTGGGTTCGCCCATCCTCATAGAGCAAAACAAAGCAAAATAAAACCCCCAACCTTGTCCCCAGAGACAGCAGTTAATTATGTCTCCTGGAAAGATCCTAATTCAAAGACAGCCAAATGTTTTCCTCATTGCAAACAATACTGCTAAAAGTATCCATGCCAAAAGTTCTTTGGCTACCTGTGGGTTATCTGTTGGATAAATTCCTAGAAATGGAATCACTAGGGCAAAGGGATCTGTGTATCTTAAGCTTGGAGATCCTGCCAAGCTATTCTTTGGAGTTTGTATCATTTACGCAGAGAAAGAGGAATTGCCCCACACCTCGCCAGCACCTGTATCATCCATTCTGCCAAGTGTACTTTCAGAGGTTTAAATTTCACCTAATTTGCTGAGTGAAAACGTTTAGAAGCCATTTGTATTTCTTTTCCTGTTCATATCCTGCAGATTTTTTTCCTTGATGAGTTTTAGTTCGTCATATATCCAGGAAACTAGTTTAATCAGATAGCATGTATCTTTTATGCTACTATTATAAATGGGATCCTCCAACGTATTTTGCAGCTACATATGTACGTGTAGTATGTAGGAAAGGAATTTTAAACTGTTTAATTGTTATTCTTTTGCAGTGGGTCTTGCTGTGTTGCCCAGGCTGGCCTGGCACTCCTGGGCCCGAGTGATCCTCTAACCTCAGCCTCTCGAGCAGCTGGGACTGCAGGGGTGCCACCACATCCCTGTCCTCCTGGGGCCTGGCCTTGTCCAGAGTGCGACAGACACCGGGATGGCAACAGGTGTTTGCTGTCAGCCAACCCCCAGCCCCCAAGCTGCTTCCTCCCTGCTCATGCACTCTTGGTGGCTCTTGGAGACTTCTGACGGCGCTCCATCTTGTGTCCCATCCCAAGGGGACCCCCTGGACGAGGGTGAGGGCAGACAGAGGGCCGACAGGTCTGGTGGGTGCAATGGTCTTTATTTGAGCTTGGGCATGATGCGGATGAAGAGGATCATGCTGATGAAGACGAAGCAGACGATGACGAGCATGGCCCAGAGCAGCCAGTTGACCGACTTCTGCGTGTGCTGCTCCAGCCGCTCCGACTCCGTCTTCAGCTTCTCCAGGTTCTGGTCAGCCATCTTGAGCGAGTGTGACAGCGTCTGTGGGTGAGGTGGACAGGGTGTCACCAGGACTGGGGCCACCCTGGGGCAGGCTGTACCTCTCCATCCATGCTGATGCTCTGCCCTTTGGCTCCCCAGCAAACTACTATTGGTCCAGCAGAGCCCAGCCACGGTGCCCCTCTCCTGATGCCCCAAGGCAGAGGCTGGAGAGTCCCCAGTCCCCACACCTGGTTGTCCTTCTTGATGACACTCTGCGCGGCCAGCGTGTTGGTCTTGAGGCTCCGGGCCAGGTCTAGCATCTCCTCTGACAGCTTTTCCTGGAAGTTCTGGTGTCGTTGTAGGACGAGGTCCAGCTCAGCTGCTGACTGTTTCTCATCTGCGGGCCTGGACCCCGCCATTCCACTGATGCCACACACGGGGGTGTGTGGGCAGGAGGGGTGGAGCGAGGGAGGGACAGAGACCGCCACATTCCCAAGGAGCCTGGAGGTCCGGCTCCAGGTGTTGGCCTGCTTGGGACTCAGTCTCCCCTTCTTTGTTTGGCTTCTTGGAAGAGCGTGCTCAGAAGTGGCTTCCAACGGGTGACTGAGACTCTTGCAGTGGCACCTCAGGGCGGCGGGTTTCCCAGCCCCTCCCTCCCCTACCCCAGCAGGCTGAAGACACTCACCTTCGCTTCCTCATGTCCTGCTCGGGCTCTGGAAGCAAGGCAGGCCAAGCAGGAGGGAGAGATGGGTTTCCCATTTCAAGCCTCCTGATCTTTGCCTGTGCCCTGTCTGCTACCTGGCATGCCATTTCCTCATCTGCGCTGCTGCCTGGTGAGCTCCTGATCATGCTTCAAAGCCCTAGCTGGAATGTCCCTTGTAGAAAGTCTTTCCCACTACTGACTGGGCTCCCCAAGGCCCCAGGTCTTTCCATCTAGGCCAGCCTGGGCCCTGTGGGCTGGCAGCGCTCAGCTGTCTCTTCCTCTGTCCTAACTTACCCCCCAGACATTACTGGGTGACAGTCTCCCTAGACCAGGGAAGACCTGTGGGAGCCAGGTTGGGCACGAGGGATGTGGAACAGCAGGGACATGTTTTGTCCCAGGTGCCTGGGCTTGAGTCCCATTTCATTCAGAGTGACTCACCTCCGGCAGAATCCTATTTGAAGAAAGGAGAGATATGAAGTCACCACCTTTGTCCTACCCCCCATTTGTCCTTTCTGCTCTCAAAACTTCTGTATCATTCAGAGACCTGGGCAAATCCTGTGACCTCCAAGCCTTGGTTTCCTCATCTATAAACTGGTAATGACAACAGTACACATTCTGAAGGGTTGAGCTGATCCATGTAAAGTGCTCACAAAAGTGTTTCTCATCTTTAAAGATGAAGAAACTTATCTATCTCACGAAAATGGCAAGCCAGGACTAAAACCCTCTCTGGGGTTAACTCTGGGGCTTCAACACATTTCTCATTTTCTTGGTACTGAGGATTGAACCCAGGGGCACTCGACCACTGAGCCACATCCCCAGCCCTAGTTTGTGTTTTATGTAGAGACAGGGTCTCACTGAGTTGCTTAGCCTCGCCGTTGCTGAGGCTGGCTTTGAACTCGCGATTCTCCTGTCTCAGCCTCCCTAAGTGCTGGGATTACAGGTGTGCGCCACCGTGCCCGGCTTAATTTTTAGTTGTAGACGGACACAACACTTTTATTTTATTTATTTACATGTGATGCTGAGGATTGAACCCAGTGCCTCACACATGCTGGCCAAGTGCTCCACCACTGAGCCACAACCCACATTTCTTATTTTTGCTCTGAATCAAACTCCTATTCATTTAGCAAAGCCCTGGCCACAATGCCCCTTTCTTGGGAAGGCTTGTCTGCTGGTCCAGGGAAGAGGCTGTTGGGCTCTCTAGAGTCCTCGTATCTGCCTAATTATTCTGGCAGGGATTGTACTCAGGGCTTGTCCAAGGGGTTCCCAGGAACAAGGGAGGGAGCCTACCATGCCCAGCAGCTCACTCCGCATCTCGCTGGTGTACCGTGCCCGGGACTGCAGATGCACTGTCTTGGTGGCAGGCACCCGCTCCCTGGCTGTCGTGGGCACACGACCAGGGGTCAGGAACTGGTTGGCTAGTGCCTTCTCTGAGGAGGAAGTCTGCAGAAATGTGGGAAGATAGGTGACTGGAGGGACTGGGGTCTCTGGTGAGCTTGATGGGGGCTGAGGAAGCAGAACTAGTTCTGCTCACCAACTTTTCTGCCTGCAGCATCCCCTTCAGGAAATCCACCTTGCGGGAATATTCATTGATCACCTCTGAGGCTGGTTTGCTGGAAGATGGAGAAGAGGAAAAAGAAACCTGCCCACTCTCTCTAGTTCAGGAAAGGGTCCAGGGCAGGCACTGGAGCCCTGGGATGCCCCCAAAGAGAGCTACATCCGAACTGGAAACCCTTGAAGCCACCTGCACTCACCTTGCTTGGGCTTTCAGGGCCTGAAGCATGTCCTCCAGGGCCCCCACGTACTGGGAAGGGAGAATGGGGTGTTAGGTCACAGCCTGGTCTCACTCTGGGGCGGGGGTGGGGTGGGGTGGGGGTGGGGGGAGCTAGGGAGAGGGGCGGAGGCGGGGCCGGGAGAGATCAAATGTCGAGGAGGAGGGGCTACCGGGGAAGGGCGGAGCACTAGGTACTTAGGGGCGGTTGCCACAAATGGACGTGGCGTGGCTGACCGGAAGGGGCGTGGCTGTGTGGTTGCTGGGGCCGGAGGCAGGCCCGGAGCTTGCCAACCTAAGGAACCACCCGCCGGGAGTTACGCTGTACGCAGCAGCGTGGGATTCCCCTCACCTTCTCCAGACGCCATTCGTCGGGGTCCCGCTTCTCCGCTGCCATTGCCTCGCAGCGGCACAGCAGCCTTACCAGGTTAAGCTCCAGCCGCGACGCTGCCATGGCCATCGGGCGGTATCCTGCCCCTTCCGCCGGCGCCATCTTTAGGCATGGCGGAAGTGGCTGCTTCAAGCCTCCTTCCGGGAGGATTTTCGCGTTCATTAGCCTACAGTTACTTAGGGCGGAAGTAACATCTTGTTGCAAGAAGAGGCGCTGTCGCCTCCATATTTATTTGGGGCAAAGTCGCTTGCTTTTCTGGTGAGCTTCTCAACCCTCCCGAACCAGTTGGAAGGACCAGGTCTTCTGGTGTGAGGCCCACGTGCAACGCGCCATTTGGGTGTTCGGTTCCGCCTGCTCAGAATCCTGCCTGGATTACCCTGACACCGAGCTCTTCCGCATGGAGGCAGCCTTCCCTGATTTGTAAGGGGGCGGACCCCTGACCTGGGACTCCAGAATCCGAGGCCCTTCCTTGCTTCGTTGTATGACCCCAAACGCTGATTTCACTTGTCGGAGGGTTTTATCCATACTTCACGGATGGCATACATTATTAGCCTCCAGGTCCGAACCGGGAATTGAACTCAGGGGCACTGAGTGACAGCCCCAGCCCTATTTGTTATTTTATTTAGACAATGTTTCACTGAGTGGTGAGCGCCTCATTGTTGCTGAGGCTGACTTTGAATTCGAGATCCTCTTGCCTCAGCCTCCCCAGCCGCTGGGATTATAGGCGTGCAACACTGCGCCCAGCTGTTGCTCTTGACTCTACCACCCCCGACCCCGCCATCCCCTTGAACAGATTTCTGGGGATTTCCCCCTGGGCAGTGGACAGCGTGACAGTGCTTGCCTCAAGGGGAGCAGAACTAGCCTTGGAGCGAGACGTAGGGCTACGTCGGGTCTAACTGGGAGAAAACCCAGGTCCAGTCCATCCAGATCCCTGGGAAGAGTTCCCTCGGATTGGTAGGAGTGTATAGTGAGGGTGGGGGCTTCACAGGCTGGCATGCAGCTCTCATGTCACCCGCCCCTGCCGTCCCCTATGTTCTGGTCACACAGGTGGGCCTGGTGTTCCCTGAAAATACCTTAGAGGTGACCAAACCTAGGGTCCGTAAAGGGACCTCTAGAGATTGACATCTGAATCCTAGCCTCGGCCCCTCCCAGCGGTGTGGCCTTGGATCAACCTCCCTGCTTCTCTAGCACGGGCAGGACTTGGCTTCTTCAGGGTCCCTGAGGACCCATGCCAGTCAGTTCTCACAGCGGTGCATGGGATTGGCCCACCTGTGCAGTGGTTACTACTGGCTCTCCGCCATCCATAAGAACTGCCCTTCCACAGGGTGGGTGGCGTCTGCACAGACACGTACAGGTTGGGTTATCTCCTATCTGCACTGCTTGGGTACCAGCACTGTTAGGTTTTCAGAGCTTTTTGGAATTTGGAATATTTATACCTAATGAGATACGTTGGAGATGGGACCCAAGTCTAAACACAAAATTGATTTGTTTCATATACCTTATACAGATAGTTTGAGGGTAATTTATTTTGGTGCTGGGGTTGAAGCCAGGGCCTCTGGCGTGATAAGCTCGTGCTCTACCACTGAGTTACACCCCTAGGCCCAAAAGGTAAATTTTATACAGTATTAGTGTTTTGACAGAGACCTCTCATCTGAGGATGGGCATGGAATTTTCCACCTGCGATGTGTGTCAGTGCTCAGAGAGTTTTAGATCTTGGAGCGTTCAGATTAGAGATGCTCAGCCATTATGGCTCAGGCGCAGGCTGCTGCTGGAGCAAGGAGACAAGGCAGCCCTACTGAGAGCTCTGCATTCTCTCAGCTTTCCTAGTCAGTAAACAAGCCCATCTCAGGTGGTGCACACCTGCAGTCCCAGCAACTCAGGAGGCTAAGGCAGGAGGATGGCAATTTCAAGATCAGCCTGGACAACTTAAGTGAGATCCTGTTTCAAAATAAAAAACAAAAGGGCTGGTAGTGCAGCTCAAGAGGCAGAGCGCCGGCCTATCACGTGTGAGGCCCTGGGACCTAGCACTTCAATCCAAGACCCACCCCCCCAGAAAACAAAACCCCAAAACAAAACCAACCAACCAAGCCCATCCTCCCCAGGTGAAGAGTTCGTGAAAGTCCAGCAGTGCCTTTGGCTGGAGGGTCAAGGCTGGTCCCTCCAGGCGAGGGTGCAACTCACGCCCTGCAACCCTCTGGGCTGAGGCTGCTGGGCTGACTCCACTCCCACCGGGCCAAGCAAAGCAAGAATCCCACAAAAACACTTCTCAGGCACTTTTTCTTTATTTCACACCTTGTGCAGAGTGCCCTTTGTCCCAGGCCTGTAGCCAAGTGTCCAAGTGTCTGGGGAGTGGGTGGAGCTTGAGGGGAGCGCTCCACTCCGAGGACCCCCAGATGGCGGCGGCTGCTGCAGGGACGTACAACTGCAGGCCTTGCCCCGCCTGCCCGCCCACCCACCCCGGGGGTCCAGGGTCATTGGCTCATGTCACACGGGGCAGGCAGTGCCCAGGGCAGCCTCTGGCATCCAGGCATGGTAGAGAGATATGAAGCCACATTCGGATCTCCCTTGACCCCTGTGGAAGGCTCCACGTGGCCAGGTGGCTGCCACCAGAGGCGCATTGCAAACAGACTGCTGAGCTCCAGTGCCCTGAGGGGCTCAACTCTTTCTGCAGGGTCCCAGTTTGGTGACCCCCCCACCGACTGGATGCTGCATGGCAGCTGAACGAGTGGCCCTGCTGAGGACCCGTCCAGGTTACAAGGGAGACGCACAGCGTTAATACAAAAGTTTGAACATACACACATATAAAAAACGATTTGGTCTTCCGTTAAGGCTGTTACAATTTAAAGTTATGTAAACCACATACAAAGAAACAGTTACTGTAAAAACATACAAAAGGGGGAAGACACGGGCGGGGCTGCCACTAGACCTGGTGCTGCAGGCGGCGGGCAGCTCAGGGCCTGGCCCTGTGGACCTGTCCTGCCGCGCCTGCACTCGGAGCTGTGCCCACCTGGCTCGGCTCTAGAGCTGTTCATTCTGGGCCGTTCTCAGCTGGAGGCTGGCTCCGCAGCGCAGGCGCCCGCTCCAGCACAGGGGCCGTCTTCAGACACGCCTGCTGCTGGCGCCCTCAGCCGTTGGCCTGACCCGAGGCGGGGGGCAGGCAGTACAGCGGGGGGTCCGAGTACCTCCGCTTGAACCCAGGAGGCCTGTTGTCCTCTTCCAGGGGTTCCAGGGTACCCTGTGCAGGCAGGGTGGCCCCAGGCGTGATGTACACAGAGTGCACCTGGTCCGGGCGGCGGGCAGGCGGCTCTCGGCGCCTCACTGGAACAGCAGCCTCCTGGGCCCGTGGCGCCCATCCGGGAAGGTGGGAGGGCAGGCCAGGTGGGAGCTTGATGTTGGCCGTGGGCATGATGGGGGTCCGCCGGGGGGTCTTCACTCTGACCGTGACGAAGGAGGATGGCCTTCGTCGTGGAGGGGCGGCTGCCGTGGGGAGGGGGCTCGGGGTGGGCGCAGTGGGGCAGGGGAGAGCAGGCGTGGGGGGCCCTTTTGAGAGACAGATGGCAGGGTTACTGTGGCTTTGGGGTGGGCAGATGAACCCGCGCCCTGGGGGCTGCCGGGATGGACAGGAAGGAGCAAGGTGGACACAACCTTAATACTGACCTTCCGAGGCCCCCCGCCCAGCCCGCTCCTCCAGCAGGCTCTCGGTGCTGGCTGACGTCTCTGAGTCCAGGTTTTCTTCGTCAGAGCCCCTTGGGTCCAGCTCTGGTAGCCGGTAGGTGATGTCCTCCCTGGGGGTGAGGGGGGTCACCATGTCCAAAACTGCTCCCACCATGAGAAGCCACCCCAGGAAAGTGCTGATGGGATGGGGCAGGCTGTCCTGCTTCTTAAGGTGGCTGGCTGCCCATCCGCACCCTCCTCTACCTATCCACACTTGACCCAAGTGCTCTGGGTCCTCTGCCTCCGAGGCCGCCCACAGCACAGGTTCAAGTACTTGAGGGGAGATGGGCACCTGCCCAGCACTGAGCAAGCGACACGCTCCCACTGTGGGGCTGCGGCTGCTTTGCCTGGAGCAGTGGCCCCTGTTTCTAAGAGTATGGTGGCCAAACTACCTGGCCACATCTGTTTCCTGGCATTAACTTTTTTTTTTTTTAAATACAGGGTTCCTATGCTGCCCGGCCTGGCCTTGAGCTCCTAACCAGTCCTCCTGTGTGCACGACACCTGCCTCAAGATGCTTTCTTTTTTATGGTACTGGGGAACCCAGGGCCCCCAAGCTGGGCAAGCGTTCTACCGCAAAGCTACACCTCAGCCCAAGTCTGGGTTTAAACAGGGCCTTCTGCAAGGGTTCATGGTCCAGTCTGGGGGTAGCAGTGTCCCACAAGGTGAATATTTTCTGCTCTGTGCTAGGCACCACAGAACAGCCTGGCAAGGCCAGGCAGACCACGTGGGACAGACTCTGCCACCAGTGTCCCACGATCACATCCTCTGCTGCTTATGGGGCCAGTGGATGGGGACTGAATAGCCAGGGCTGGGGGCGAAGGGGTGAAAGGACACTTGCTTCTCCTCCTTGATGGACTGGATCCGCTCCATGAGGATCTCCTTCTCGCGGTCCTCATCGCCACCGCCTGCCTCCTCTTCGGGCAGCACTTCCAGCTCCTCCAGGCTGCTGTCCCTGCTCACCTGGGGCTTGGGGCTCTTGTTCTGAAAACAGGGAAGCAACGGTTCTGACCAGTACCCTCAAGAGGTGGAGCTTAGTGCCCTCGCGGGTGGGGCTTAGTTGCTCCCATGCGGTGGGGGCGGAGCTTAGTGCTCTGGAAGGCGCGCTCCAGGGAGGTTAGTTCTGCCACCCGCTGGGCTCTTGGTGAGACTTCTCCAGGAATCCTGCAGGGACAGAGGGGCTGGCACTTGGCTAATTAGTGAACCTCAGCATGGAGGGTCAGCAGGCAAGGGGCCACCCCCAGCATGCACTTTTGGATGGTTAGGACATGCTCGGTCTATGCTATGAGAGCCCCAGAGCCAAAGGAACTCCAGCGTGCACTGCGCTGGGAGACATGCACCGCGGACCCGCCGAGCGCGTACATACCAGGACCCCCTCATAGGGAGACGAAAACCCCAGTTTGAAAGGCCATGGCTGGGGGAGAGATGAAGACAGGGTGAACAAAGGGACCAAGACTGCGATGCAGGCAGGAGCTGGGTCAGCCCCGCAGCTGGCACAGGGTTTTCCCAGTTCCCTTGGGAGCCCAGGACCTGCTTCCCCACTTGACCCCCGCCCCACCATGTGAGGCCTCTTTTCCTGTTATGGGAACATCTTTCTGTGGGTGGGGCCCACGTCAGCAAGAGACAGGGCTAGAGAGATGATGCAACCTGCCACCAAGTGGGTGACAGGTCCCTCCACCTGTCCACCAAAAGGGGCAGCTGGTGTGAGGCTGAGTGTGGATAAGCCAGGAACTCTGCCCCAACCTATGCAGTCATGAGGCCCCAGGCCAGCGGCCCGTGCGTGCCCAAGTTGGAGCTGGAAGTCAGCGGGAGAGCCAGGGCACGAGACCACGCCCATTGCCCAGGGCCTCGCCCCTCCCAGGCCTCTTGTGTTGAGGCCCTACCCCTCCAGGTCCCTCCCCACCATCCTTGGCGCTCACAGCATTCTGCTGCAAGAGCGAGAGCCTGCGGAAGGCGATGCTCTCTGCAGCCTCCAGCTGGCTGATCTCCTCCATCTTTACTTTGTACTTCCTCATCTGTTCTTTGATCAACATCTCCACGCACCTATAGGGAAGAACCACAGCGGGCTGGGATTCAGTTACTGTCCTGGGGTGCCCCGAGCTCACACAAGTGCTAGTCAAGAACTGTGGCACGAGCCCGGCGCGGTGGCTCAAGCCTGTAATCCCAGCACTTAGGGAGGCTGAGACAGGAGAATCGTGAGTTCAAAGCCAGCCTCAGCAAGGGCGAGGCGCTAAGCAACTCAGTGAGACCCTGTCTCTACATAAAACACAAAATAGGGCTGGGGATGTGGCTCAGTGGTCGAGTGCCCCTGAGTTCAATCCCCAGTACCAAAAAAAAAAAAAAAAAAGAACTGTGGCACAGTGGCTGAAGGAAGGTGGCAGGGTCAGGGACACAGGTGGGGTGCCTGGCTCCCATGCTGTATGACCTCAGGCAGTTCAGTCCACCTCTCTGAGCCATGAGTTCCCTGTCTCTGCAAGCCTCCCTGTTGGTTGAGGAAGAACAGAAGGGAGGGTTGGAGGGAGTTCCAAGGGTGGGGACTATCCTACTTTATACAGGCGTATGGGGTGCAGGCAGGCTGGGCACTGTGCCCCAGGGGCTTTAGAACATGAGCTCTGACCTGCAGTGTCTGCACAGAGGTCAGGGTCAGCCTGGAGTGGTCGGTAATGGAGGGAAGGAGAGGTGGGAGCTCAGGCTGGATGGAGAGACCGTCATTGCTCCTGGCTCCTATCATCATGACCACTTAAGGAAAAAGATCCCGGAGTGTGCTAGAAGAGGACGGAGCTGTGCCCCTGGGTAGTGTCAGAACCTCGCGCACCTTGTTGCCTCTGCTGCTTGCAGGTACTGCTGAGCTTGGCTGGGGGACCCTGTAATGGTGTTCCTCTCAGGCCACCTTTGTGTGTGCTTGCTTTACAAAGCCACCTATGTGACAGGCTCTGATTTTCACAACTACTAACCTAAAAAAACTCTTATTATGGATAACGGACCATATTCTGAGTTCGTTTAAGACGGGGTCCTGCTAAATTGCCCAAGCTGGCCTGGAACTTCAATCCTCAGCCTCTTGAGTTGCTGGGATTACAGGCACCTGTCACTACACCAGCCCTCTGAATTCTGAAGAATGGTCAGGTGGGGGTAGAGAAGAAAATTCTAGAAAAATTGGGCACTGTTTGCCACTCTCCCTGCCACAAAGCATGAGATTTCTCTTCTTTTTTTGCTGTTTTGGCCTCAGAAGAACTCAGAAGATCCTCACTGCTTGAGGAGTGACGTGAGGTGGCATCTGCACCAGCCTGAAGTGCACGAGTACCACCTGGGTGCTGTCTGCAGGGAGCAGATTCTGGGCAGTGACAGGAGCCCCAAACCTCTCACCTCATAGCTTTTCCTAAAAGTTGGTTTTAGTCCAAAATGGTGTCCTCACCAGACCATGGCTTGAAGGAAGGGTGGATGGTGCTGGGGAGCTGCCCAGTGCTGGCTGTTGACCTAGTGTGTGCGAGGCTGGGGTTCCATCCCCCGTACCACAAACAAAAGAATGCAGGGTAAAGCAGCCGCCTGAAGTTGGCCTATGACTCCACAGCTCAGGGCTCTAGGACACTGTCACTTGGGTCCCCTTTCCAGATTTTTCTCTATACACACAGTAGGGCATGGCTGTGGTGAAGATGCCAGAGGTGGTTCTGGTCAGGCTCCTCTGTCTCGCTGTGGGCCGGGCTATGCCGAGCGTGGTGTGTCTAGGGTGAGTGGCCCCTCTCAGTACTCACGTGGTGATCTTCAGGACGTCCTTCATGCTGGTCAGTGGGTCTGAGTTGTCGGGGCAGCGCAGGAGGCAGGGTGCGAAGATGATGGCCAGTGCCCCAGGTGACATGCGGTTCACATCCTCAAGCAGGGCCACCCTGCATGGCCACTGACAGTTAGGGAGCAGCTGCAGCCCAAAGAGGGAGGTCCCGGGGGCCCTGGGCAGCTTCCAAGAAAGAGGTATTGCAGCCCGGAGGTGGGAGATGCAGAGGGGCGGCACAAAGGACCCCAGGTGCCCTGAAGTCTGGTGGGCTTGGTCCCCTCCCAGACCCCAACACTGGCCGGTGTCTCGGTGTTAAGCCACAGGCCAGGCTGCACTAGAATGGACGCCTTATGGGGCCCTGGTGGGGGGCACTTGCTTGACCAGGTGGAAGATAAGCCGCTCCAGGGAGTTGTGGTTGGCCTCGGGCAGGTGCTCCAGCACCGTGTAGATGGCGGCCAGCTGCTCCTGCTTCTCTGGGAGCTCTAGGGAGGTGGAGGGCATCAGCCACCCTGGTGCTTGGCCCTCTTCCCCAACATGCCTCAGGTGCAGGGGAGCTGCCTTCTGCATGGTCCTTGGGGTTGGCGCGTGGCAGGAATGGAAGGCTATGCGGGGACCCGACCTGAACTGGGGACCTGAGGCTGGGTTGACCCCTCCAGGATGGCCACAGCACACGCTCTTTTGTCTCTCCCTTGACTACGGCCACCCGAGGCTCACACCACCTGCCCCCCAGCCCACGTGCTGCAGGGCTCACCGACAGCCCGGAGGAAGTCGCCGTACTGGGCGAAGGTCATGAGGGGCTCAGGCAGCTCCCGCAGCCACTGCTTCAGCACGCCTGTGATGGCGTGGATGGGGAAGTCCTCCAGCCTGACGGCCGTGGGGTCTGTTGGGTAAAGGCTGGTGAGTGGCGCCCGGCAGTCGCTGGGAGGGACCTGCACACGCCTGCCTGCCCTCAAGGCCTACCTGCCTGCAGCGCTTGCCGGAGCTCCCGAGTGCGGTTGGCAGCGCCTGACTTGCGGTAGAGGCCCTCCGTGTACAGGCCGTGCATCTCTACATGTTCCAGAAGCTTCTCCAGGACGATGGGCACCGAGGCCTTGTCACTGGTCAGGCTGTCCATGCACACGCCAAAGTGGCCCGGCTCAGCACCTGGCTCGCTCTGCGAAGCGTGGAGGGAGTCAGGCCTTTCCAGCTACCCATCTAGAATCCTCCATGCTGGTCCTGCAGAGCCCACGGGACCCCTCTGCAGCTCCTTCCCTCCCTGCGCCTTTGTCCCCTCTTACACAGCTGCTGGGGGCACTAGGTTGTAGAGGTCAGCTTGATGGCCACTGGGCAGGGGCTCCCTCCATGCAGCAGCCACGGAGTAGGATATTCCTGGGGAGAGGCTACTCCCTGGCCCCACAGCCCCCTCAAACAAGTGGATCCTGACTCTTGCTGCACCTCTAGCACTCAGGACCCCACTTCTCTGTGTCAGAGTGGAGAATGTCCCTCTGCCAGGTCTGAACTCTCCCAGGGGCTAAAGGCCTGAGATGTCCAGCCCCCACCTTGGGAGCCTCACAACTGGGGGACAGGTGTGTTCTGCTGTATAACCAGGGGCTGCAGCCCCTCCCACCACCTCCTTGTGGCTGCCCAATGCCTCATGTGGCCCTCACAAGTACTGCGTCCCCCACTGCCCTGGGCAGTGTTCTGGAAAGTTCTGGACCTGAGCACGCTCACCTTCCTCCCACATGTGTAGGAGCAGTAGCTCTGAATCTTGTGCACACACTTCTTGTGGCAGGTCATCTTGCACACTGTAGGAGGGTAGAGGGCAGGGGTCATAGAGGGTGCATCAGGGACCCCAGGTCCCTAGGACTGCCCACCTCACTAGCCAGGGGCCCCGAATGCCTTTTAAATGGCATTGCAGTAATCTCCTGTAAGAGACTGCATAGGCAGGTTTTCAGAGCTGGTGACTTAGTGGCTTCAGACCAGACTCAGCTGGCCACTGGGACAAAGAACAGGTTTCTAAAGGGACCCAGTCCCTAGTCCAGCCAGGACATGGCCCTGGGGACATGGTGCATTATGGTGGCATGAGTGATACTGCTCTGGAGGATCATGAGCCCCAGGGTATGTGACACACTGTCACGTTTTCTTGCAGAGAGGAAGTCAGCTCTGCTGAGAGGAAGGGAGCCAGTTCCTGGAGGCAAGGGTGCAGTGTGGCCAGGGGACACCTCAGGTCCCGAGTCCTCATCTGAGGACGCTGACAGCTGGGGTGGTGGGAATGCTCCACACACAGGGGCAAGGGAACAGGGAAAGTTCCAGGGGCTGAAAAGACCCAGGCCTGCTGGTTCTGGCAGAAAAGGGCAAAGCGTGAGGAGCGTGCTGGCCTGGGGGCTGATGGTGCTCAGGTCCCGGCCTGGCTGCCCTGCAGCAACGTGACCATTGGCCAGCTCTGTGCTTCTGGACTGCACCTGTCTCAGGCTCCTGAGCCTGGCATGGGGGGACTGGGGAGAGGCGACAGTTCAGGCAACGGGAGCAGCATGTACAAAGGCCCACAGAGGACATGGGTGACGTGCCCATGTGTGCACGAGAAGGTAGTGAGAGGCGGGCGACCGGCTAGTGGGCCTCAGCACTGGCTGAGGACTGGGCCCTGCCTTGGGCGTGGCCAAGTGAGACACAGGGTTTCAGTGGTTCAGGTGGGCGAGACGTGTTCCAGAAGGACTGGCGGCTGGGTGAGGGTCGTGGGCTGTGGTGGGGGCAGGGTGGCGTGGGCACTCACCGCTGCAGAGCAGGGCCTTGTCCATGAGCCAGATGTATGAGAGGCACTGCTCGCAGGACTGCGGGATGCTCACCTGGTAGCTGGCGAACACGTGCCCGTTGTGCTCCTGGACCTGCGGGGGGCACAGCAGCTGAGCCTCCCAGGGCCGCGGGGCACCCCTGCTCCTGGGGGCCGCCCATGCTGGAGGGCTCCTCAGGAGCCGGGAGAGGGCGCCTGCTCCCGTGCGCAGGTCTGTAGGGACACGAGCACGCTGCAGCCACACGCACGCCTACTCACGGCACGCTCCTGTTTCCGCTTCTTCTTCTGAGCTTTGCTCTGCTGAGGAGGACACAAGAGTGAGGTCCCATGGGGACACCTGGCCTGCCCCGCTGCGGGGTGGACGGTGGGTGAGGGGGCCCCTCACCCTACTGCCAACTCCCCACGTGGAAGGAAAGCCCCGCACAGGGGTGGGGGGTCACTCACCTTCGCAGGCTCAAAGTCGTTCTTGGTGTAGCCGCGTGTGAACTCATCCAGCAGAGACTGGAAGAGGTTGAGGACCAGGTTGGTGTCCTTCTCGCCGCGTTCCGTGGCCAGGTTGTTGACGACGATCTGGTAGTTCTCCATTAGGTCCTTGTAGCCTACGTGGATCTTCCCATTCTGCAGGAATGCAAGGCGTCACCCCCGGGGCAGGGGCTATGAACAATGGGGGGAGGACAGTTCTTGGGGGAGGACATGGGAAAGGCCAAGGGCTTCCACGAACCGGGACAGAGTACATGGTTTTGATGTTGCTCCTGAACTTCTCAGTGGCCTCAATGAATAAGCTCTCGATGGGAGTCTTCTGGGAGCGCAGGTCATTTATCTGCAAGGAGAAAGAGGAGCTGTCCTGACGTGCCATGAGTCTGGGGACCTGTGGTGCTGGGGAGGCTTTGGGGGTCACTCTGTCCTCTCCCAAATTGTCCTCCAGCCTCAGAGGATAAAATTCAGCCTCTGGTATCCAGGGGATCATTCCCTGTAGTGGGATGGGCCTGTGGGGGGGGGGGGCGCGCTGAAGCAGCATCCCTGGCCTCCATCCCCCAGATGCCAGTGGGCGCCTGCTCCCAGTCCTAACCAGAACTCCCCAGACACTGTCGATGTTCCTGGGAAGACAGCATGGCCCCTGGGGTAACAGCCACAGGTTGGGTCCAGGCTCTTCCTGCTGCCCCATTCAGGCGTTTGCACCTAGTCACACCCCAGAAGTGGGCTGCCCCCAGGGGCCTAGGTCACTTTGAGATGCTGCTGTGTCCCTTCAGTGGCCCCCTGCTTCCCTTGGGAAGCTCCAGATCACCCCTAGGTGGGCCATGAACACCCTGGCACAGGCTCTGGCTGGTTCACCTTTGTCTCTGGGGCACGAGGTCAGTGCTTAATCAAGGTCTGCCGTGTGACCAACTGCATTTGGCAGCGCTGTGCTCTCAACAGGAAGGAGTGGGAAGGAGCCCGGGCAGGCTGGGCAGCAGGCAGAGTTCAGCTGGACAGGGACGCCTTCTGGGATTCTAATGGAGATTTTCTCTGTGGTGCTGGGGCTGGCACCCAGCCTTGCACATGCTCGGCATGTGCCCTGACTGTTTCTGATCTGCCGAGCCCCGGCTGTGTTGCTCTTGGGGGCACCTGGAGTTTGCTGCTCCCACCCCTGACGTCCCTGGGGCTCACCTTGTTGAGCAGGAACTCGTCCAGGTACTTGAGCTCGTTGGCATTGGTGATCTTGCGGAACACCGATTCCCGCCACCTCTCCGACACCGTGATCTTGCCGACCTTGAGGTTTCGGTTTTTCTTCCCTTTGCCTCCAGTCTCCTTGGTGTGCTTCTCGCCTGCTGGGTGGCGGTGATGGTGGCCAGAGAGGGCTGTGGGGACACAGCAGCTGTGAGGGTGTGTCTGGCCGCCCCTAGTTCAATGCCTAGGCCCCAGGCCAACTCCTGTGGACTGGGACGTCTGTAGCAGGGCCCTCTGCCTCCCATCCTGAGGCTCTGGGTGACTGACCTTCCACACTCTTCCTGGAGGCTGTGGCTTCCAGCACAGCGTGCCCTGACCCGGTGTTCTCCATCTCCTCTGTGCCCTCCAGGCTGTACTTTTTATCCTTAGTTTTATGTTGGAAAAGTCTCTTAAATGTGGATCTGTGGAGACAGCAACATGCTCTTTGTTTCTTAAAGTGCTGAGATTCTGCTGGGGCGGGTGGTGCCTGTCTGCAATCCTAGCTATTCAGGAGGCTGAGGCAGGAGAATCCTATATTTGAGGCCAACCTCAGTAACTTAGTAAGACCCTGTCTCAAAAAAAAAAAAAAAAAAAAGAGGCTGGGGACACAGCACAGTGGAGGAGTGGCCCCGGCCTCAATCCCTAGCACCCTGAAAAAAAAAAAAAAAAAATTCCCTTATATAGTTTTCGTAGGCACAGTCAGAAGTCAGAACACCCACTGTGAACCACGGCTGCCTGATGCTGTGGGAGAGCAGCTGCCCCTTAAAGATGTGTCCAGTGCCAGCCTCAGGCCTGTGAGCACCATCTTACTTGGGAAAAGGGTCTTAGGTGTGTCTAAATGATGGCTCCTGGAGAGCACCCGATTAGCCAGGCTCCCTGAATCCAAGGTGAGTGTTCTCATGGGAGAAGGGCAAGGACCCGAAGGAGGTGGCCGAATGAAGATGGGCAGAAACCAGGGTGACATGGCCACTGACCACTGCCTGGAGCCCCAGCAGCTGCATGGGGCCAGGAGGGAGCCCCCTGTGTGCCCTTTGGAGGAAGCAGGACACCTGGAGTTGGAACCTTTGGCCTCCAGTACTGAGAGATGACACTCCTGTCATTTACACCATACAACTGTGATGTGGGTGGTCTCTGAGCTGTCCCCGCACCTGGGGAGCCCAGCCTGTGGCTTCCTGTTACCTGCCCTGCATCTGGGTCCCACCTCACCTGTGCCGTGGCCCATCCTCTCTGTGAAGAGCGGCTGGCGCATTCAGGTAGAGGCTCTCTGGGGAAAGACCTTGGCCTAGAGTTTACTGTTCAAGGCTCTAGGAAGGGTTCCCAGAGGTGACAACTGCTTTTGACTCCATTAAAAATCCAAATGGAAGCCGGGTGCGGTGGCACAAGCCTGTAATCCCAGCACTTAGGGAGGCTGAGACAGGAGAATCGCGAGTTCAAAGCCAGCCTTAGCAATGGCGAGGTGCTAAGCAACTCAGTGAGACCCTGTCTCTACATAAAACCCAAAATAGGGCTGGGGATGTGGCTCAGTGGTCGAGTGCCCGAGTTCAATCCCCGGTACCAAAAAAAAAAAAAAATCCAAATGGAAGCCATCTGTCTGTGGACCCAGAGGAGGTGTCCTGGACTGGCTGGACGCTTCCTGGGCGTAATGCACACAGACATGGCCCCCCTGTGCTAAAGAAGGCCACAGGCTTGGGCTCTGTGGGCAAGTCCAGTGGGTGTGGTTTTGGTTTGTGGTACCAGGGACTGAACCCAGGGGCACTTAACCACTGAGCCACATCCCCAGCCCTTTTTAATGTGTTATTTAGAGACAGGGTCTCACTGAGTTGATTAGGGCTTCACTAAGTGGCTGAGGCTGGCTTTGAACTCGTCTGTCTTCCTGCCTCAGCCTCCTGAGCCACTGAGGTTACAGGAATGAGCCACTGTGCCTAGCTGGTGGGTATGTTTGGAGGCAGGGCTTTGGGAAGCTCCGAATTTGGGACCTCTCCAATGAGTTTTCGGCACTGGGTGCCAAGCCCAGGGATGCTCCATCAGTAAGTCACATCCCCATCCCTTTTTGTTTTTTGAGTCAGAGTCTGGCCAAGTTGTCCTGGCTGGTCTTGAATTTGTGACCTCCTACCTGAGCCTCCTGAGTGGCACCTGCTGGAATTTCTAATGAGCAAACACCTGGCCCCTGTGCTTCGTTTGTGTGATTGGCTTAGAAGAGTGGACTGAGGGGAGGCCTTAGCAGGACCCTGCGGCATCCTCTAGAGGCCCAAGTCCCCCAACCTCCTTACTTAGAATCAGTCTGGGAGCCTGGGGACAGCCCTGCGTCCAGGCTGGAGGACACGTCTCCTGATTTCTTCTTCTGAACAGCTGGCTTCTTGGTGCTCAGCTCCCCTTCGGTCTCTGCTGATGGCTGCAGGAGGATGGCTGGGTGAGGGCTGGGTGAGGAGCAGGTGGGCCTGTGCTGGGGACCCTGCTTCCCCTCTGTGCCCTCCAGCCACCGACTCCACTCCTCCTTGGCTGAGGTGGAAGTGGACCTGGGCCCTGGAGGTGAGGGCTGCACCCTGTAGCCTCACCTGTGCCTTGGCCGGGGAGAGCCTGGAGACGTCACTGGTGGGCAAGGAGGTGCGCCTCTCCCTGCGGGAGCACAGAACCATGGCCTTACCAACAGGGCGGCCGCAGTGCTGTCCTGTGCCAATGCGGCCGTCCTTGTGGTGGCGTCGCCCCTCCCCCTCCCCGGGACACTTGGCTGTGTCTGGGGAGTTCTGGTCAAGACTGGCGGGTACAAGGGGGTGGGTGCTCTGGCATCTGCTGGCTAGGGCCAGGGATGCCCTCGGGGCCCTAAGTGCACAGGATGCCCCCACCAGAGCTCGGTCCGGCCCCGGAGGTTGGTAAGGCCGAGGTTAAGACGGCCGGACCCCAGGCCTGCCGCTCGCCGCCCCATCCTCAGCCCTGTTCTCTCTGCGTCTCCCTGCCATCTCTCACAGCTCTGTGTCTCCGCGTCTCACTGCCTGTCTCTGTGGTCTGTCTCCTGTGTCAGCTGTACCACGGTCGCTACCCATCTCGTCTCCACCCGTGTGCCTAGCATCACTGTCGCCAGCCAGCCAGCCAGCCAGCCGTCCACCTCTGCATCTAGCAGTTACTGCCAACTAGCAGGTGGTGGCCAGGGACACTGCTGGACATTCTCAGTGCACAGGACACCACTACCACAGGCCTGATGTTGGCAGCACGCGGGGTGAGACCCCTGCCTTAGCACGAGGCCTGGCTGTCCATCTGCCGCCCCTACCTCCCGTGTGCATGTATCTACATCTTCGTGTGCCTCCACCGTCACCTATGCGACATCGCCCCACGCCCTCCTGTCACCGATGGACTCCACCTTTACATCTCCATTCTCTCCATCCACGTCTACCTCTGTCGCCCCTCCTCCATGCATCCTCCAGCCACCCATCTATAGCGCAGCGCTGCTGGCATCCAACAGGCGGAGGGAAGCAACGACGGCCCCTCCACGGACACACTGGGACTGCAGCCCAAGCAACGCCCAGAACAGGGTGCCTGCTCGGGCGGGAGCCAGCCTCTTCCTCCCTGTCTAGCAGGAGGGGCTGTTGGCTGGAGATTCAGGTCACCGGGATGTGGCTTACCAAGGGTCAGCAGAGCTGGCCCCTGCTCCTCTAACCCTGGGGGGAATGTCGCCAGCCCCATCCATTGATGAGGAAACTGGGGTCCAGGTGGGCTGGGGAGGGAGTGCCTCCATCTGAGGGCCTCCTCCCCTCAGGCTAGGAGTTTTCCATGTGGGTGTGGCTTGTTCAGGGCACCATGGGGCACAGGCCCAGCTGTCGCCCACCCACCTGGGGGCATGACCGCTCCTGCATGGCCCTGCCCGCCCCAGCTTGGCAACTGTGCTGCTTGGACAAAGGAGGGCATGGGCTTACTCTGTGGGTGTGAGGGCAGTCCCCAGGCTCCAGTGCCTATCACTGAGGTCCAGGGACTGGCTCAGCATGGCGCCAGAGCCGGCAGCGGCCATCAGCTTCTTGCCCCTCCACAGCTCCACGACGCTGGCCAGCCGCTCGTTGTCTGGGTGCTGGTACCGCTGGATGTGGGTAGAGCCTCCGGGGCTCTCGGGCTTGTCCTGAGCCCTTGGGCTGCCGCCTGCCTTGCCCTTGCTCTTAGGGGCCTCAGGGGTGCTGCCCGGCATGGATGGGCCCGCCCTGCTGTCCAGGGCCAGGCTGGTTGGCCGCTCCATGTGGCTGGGCCTTGGGCTCACATCTGGGGGCGCCTCCTCGAGGTCTCCAGGGATCCTGCCAACTGCCATGGCCTGTGCCGGCTCCACAGCAGGCTGCTTGGAAGTCCCCGCAGTCTCTGCCCCAGCTTCCGGAGGGCCTTCACTTTTCCTGCTGTCCTTTCTGTCTTCAGGGAGGCTGTCCCCTGGCAGCAGGGCGGCCTTTCTGGAAGGTTCTCTGAAGGTGCTATCCTCCTTACAGGACTGGATGTGCTTGTTCTGGAGCTCCACGTGCTCCAGCCCTCTCTGCCGGCGTGATTCGCGCTTCTCCCGGCTGCTGGGGGCTTTCTCGTGACTTTCCGTCATCACACTCTTCAGAGAAGGGACTCCCTTCTCCACGCCGGGCACCTCTCTCTCCGATGGGGACATCCCTGCTGGGGACCTGCGGCTGGGCCACGCCTCACGTTCCAACACGGGGTGATCGCCAGCCCCCGCGGGCCCTGAGCCCTGCTCAGCCACCTGCTTCTTGGGGGCCATGGGGCCTGGGTGGCCCTCCACAGGCTCCAGCTGTGTGGCTTGCTGGGCTTCCCTTAGTTGCTCCTCCGCCTTCCGCTTCTCTGAGACCATCAGGCTGAAGCTGGTGAGAGGAAGGCAGAGGGGGCTGGTTCAGAGACAGCACTCACAGCTGACATGGGTTCCAAGGGGACCGCACTCCCTCAGGTGCCACCCGAGGGCTGCGGGTGGTGCTCTGCCTTTGCCTCCTGGCTCCAGAGATGTTCTGTGAAGGCGGAACCTTCTTCGTAAGGAGGGAGAGACAGCAATGCCCCTCACTGCTGGCACCACGAACACCCTGCCTACAGTCTGCCCAGCCCATTCAGGGTGAGAACCTTGAGGGTCTGTTAAGAAATCCCTGTAACCCAGGGAGGCAAGAGGATCACAAGTTCCAGGCCAGTCTCAGCAACTCGGACCCTGTCTCCAAAAAGCTAAAGAGGGCTGGGGTGTGGCAGTGGGAGAGCACCCGGGTTCAGCGCCCAGCTCCACACCCACACCCACGGGTTCTGCTTTCCTCTGGGGTCCACCGGGGGCCTGGTTCCTTCTCCAGACCTTAGCACGTGTGGGTCGTGCCTTAGAGGCACTTCTGTTCCAGGAGCCGGGACCCTGACTCAAGGTGAGGGGGCTGGCCTGTGTGGGGAGGGGAGGGGACCCACAGGACACCAGTTTTGGGAGAGGTGGTCTCAGAGCCACAGCTGTCCTGCTGGGGGTTCTCTGTGCCCAGAGACACCTGAGCTCTGAGTGTGTGGCGGGGAGGGGAGCTGGCTTTGGGTTGGCCTGGGCAGCCTGTCCTCTGACCTGGCCAGGTGGGCATGGAGAGGGAGTCTCTGGTGGAGGCCGGGTGTGGCCAATGGCATCTGGAGCTTCATCCCTGAGTACTGCCAACCCTGGAGCATCTTGGGAGTCTGTGTGCCCAGAAGGCTGGTTTCCTGCCAGCTCCTCCCTGCATTCAGCAGGGTGCCCTCAAGGCTGGGCGCCTCGGGTGCTCTTCAGTGAGGGCCCCGCTGGCCCCAGGATTCCCTGCACTCACCTCTTGCGCTGCAGGTGCCCCCGGCACAGGCTCTGCAGGTAAATGATGCTCTGTCTCTGGCGGCAATAGGCCTTTCGTTGTCGGTAGCCCCTCCACACAGCCTGCAGGTACACAGCTGCCTGCGTCCTCTCCAGCGCCCGCCAAACTTGGTAGGAGCGCCAGCAGGCCTGGATGGTGGTGGCAGCCCGCCTCGTGTGCAGGAAGCGCCTGCGCTCTAGCAGCATGCGGAAGCAGCTCTGGAGGAGCAGGATCTTGCGAAGCACCTCCTGGTGCAGGGTCTCCTGCAGGGCCTGCCGCTCCGTCTCCTTCAGGAAGACCTGCAGGCGCGGGGTCAGGCAGGTCAGCACGCCGCACCCTTGCTCCTGTGCCCAGGTCTGCACAGCAACCCCAGTGAGAGCTGGGCCAGGGTGCTGACCAGCTGGGCCCTGTGTTTTTTAAGGGATCGAAGTACAATTAACATAGCACAGAATTTACCATTTTAAAGGGAACAGTTTGGTGGCATCCAGCATATTCACAATTTTGTGTGGCCACCAGCTCTTAGCCAGTCCCAGAACATTTCTTCCCCAAAGGAGACCCTGTCCCGTGAGCAGTCACTCCCACGCGCCCTCCAGGCCCTGGCAAGCACCAGTCTCTCCTTTTCACACACCAGCCTGAATTGGACATGTCATGTAAGTGGAATCGTACCTGAGGGGCCTTTTCTGCCTGGCGCCTGTCACTCAGCATGTTTTAAGGTCCACCCCCACTGCACACAGATCAGCGCTCCCCTCCTTTCCATGGCTGAACACTATTCCACTGTACGGATGGGCCACCTGTGATGGTCCAGTCACCCACTGATGGGCTTGTGGGCCGTTTCCACCCTTGCCTGCCGTGACTAGCTCAGCCATGAGCATGCACACTTGAGTTTTTGCTGATCACCTGCTTTCAATTCTCTTGGGTGGGCACAGCGAGGAGGGGAACTGCCTGGTCACAGGCTAGCTCTTCGATGAACTTGCTAGAAACTATCAGGGGATGTTGTACAGCCGGGGCGGCCTCCACAGGGAGTTGATGTCACCACTTAGAGTGACCACGGGCAGTCAAGCAGTGCCCTACAAACAAGAGGCAACCCCCGTCCTCACCCACTGGAGACCAGAGACAGTGTCTGGAAGGGAAGACAAGTGGAGGAAACCTGCAGGGCACTGTGCATGGTTCAGGTGCTGGAAGCTGGGTCCCCAGTGTGGTGGACTGAGGTGGTGGGACCTTTAAGAGGTGGGGCCTATGCTAACGCACAGTGGCTGCATGTCAATAATCCTCGCTCCTTAGGAGGCTGAGGCAGGAGGATATCAAGTTCAAGGCCAGCCTGGGCAACTTAGTGAGACTCTGTCTCAAAAAATAAAAAGGGCTTGGGGATGTGGTGGTAGAGCGCCTGCCTACCGTGCGTGAGGCTCTGGGTCCCATCCCCGCACGAGAGGGGGAGGAAGTGTAACTACTGAGAGCACTGGCCTCGCAAGAAATCAGAGCAGTCCCCGGGAGACCTGTTTGGTCCCTTGAGCTGTTTTAAAGGAGCAAGTGTGAGCCAAATCCATCTCTAGCTTCCCATCTCGCCACGCGATCTCTTTTGCACATATGTTGTTATTTTAATGCCATCTGCTGTGAGGTCCTCCCCAGAGCTGAGCAGAAGCTGGTACCATGCTGTTGGACTTCCAGGACAGTGAGCTACTTAAACCTCTCTCCTTTATTAAACACACAGCCTCAGGTATTTTGTTATAGCTACAAAACATGGACTGACCCCAACTGTAAAGTTTACCAACTGGCCTCAACACCCTGCCCACCAGCACAATCCTTCCTATCCTACTTGTGTGAAAGTGGTAAAAGGTAGGGCCGAGTAGCTCGCTGAGTCCTGCTGAAGAGGAGGAGGTGGACTCAGCGGCAGGCAGCTCCCACCGTTGCTTACGTTACTACTTGGTGGGAAGAAATAAGCACTGGTCCTGAGGAACGCACTGCTCCTCCAGGACCCTGTGGTTTCGGAGCACCACGAGAGACGTGGGGGTGTACGGGGGGCGTGGGTCCAGAGCAGGGATGCTGACCTTGGTCTTCCCGATCTGGTAGCTCCTCTTGTCTACGTTCATCTTCTCCAGGAGGGCAGAGATGACCTCCCTGCAAGGCTGGGCGTTTTTGGGCAGCAGCACCTGGAACTGTTCTGTGAAGTCCTATGGGATGGGCCGAGAAGTGTGAGCACCTCTCTTCTTTCTTGTAGCTCTGGGGATTGAGGCTGGGTGCTCTACCACAGCACCATAGCCCTGGCCCCGAGCTTAGCCCACACATACAAGAGCAAAGTTGTGGCAGGTCTGTGATAGCCTCAAGCTAAGGACCATCGCAGGCACACTGAGAGGGAGACGGTGTTGCCCTGGCAGGGACCCCACCATGCGGCTCATTAAAGGGCTGGACAGATGCGGAGATGCACGCCTTTTTTCTTTGCAGTGCTAGGAACAGAACCCAGGGCCTTGTGCAGACTACATAAGTGCTCTGCCACCAACTCCAGCCCAAGTGGATCCATGTTTTAAGTAAACACATGTGGTCACCTGTAGGAAACTGGCTCCAGGACCCAGCATAGATTCCAGAGACAAGCATCAGTGTCTGTACTCTCCTATCTGCACATGCTTAGAAAGACGTTATTTCTATTTTGTGGATGAAAAAGGAGGCAAATGCTGGCTGTGGTGAGGCCTGCCTGTAATTTTTGTGACTAGGGAAGCTGTAGCAGGAGAATCCAAGTTCAAGACCAGCCTCAGCAACTTAAGAGGCTACATTGCGTGACACTACAGTTTACAGGATACCACACTATGTGGAACAACCTGGCTCTAGATGTCAGCAGTGACACGACTGAGGAGGCTGGTCTTTGTAGAAAACCCAGGGAGCCACCTCTGAAGTTGTCATCTACTTGGGTCTCAGGCTTTGCTTTGCTTCTCCTTTCTGCAGTGCTGGAGACGGAACCCAGAACCTTGAACATGATAGGCAAATGCTCTACCAGGGAGTTCCAACCCTGGCCCAAGCTTTGGTTTCTACACTGGAAAAGTACCAACAAAGAGCCTCTGTTGGTGGCTGAGAGAATAAAAGAGCTGGGTGTAAAAGCTCAGACTGGGCTGGGGTGTGGCTCCGTGGTAGAGCGCCTGCCTAGCATGTGTGAAGGCTTGGTTTCCACCCCTAGCACCGCAAAGTGAAAACACCAAAACCCAAAGAGCCAAACAAGCAAATATGAACATTAACTGTAGAAGACGCTCAATCCAGGTATCTGCTGTACACTTCCTGGCTTGGTTTAACACTGTATTTTTCCAGGTGTGGCCTAGGGCTAGCCACCTCTGCCGAGGAAACTTGTGCCCTCACAATAGAAGATAATCCACCCCAAGTGCCGACAGTGCCTAGTGGGGAGGCCCTGGCAGAGTGGTCTGCTGGGTGTGCACTCTGGAGAGCTGCTCTCTGGAAGCAGACAGTGGTTGGCCCTGCTCTGCTGTGTCCTGGCAGCCATGTGCGTGCGGCCTACCTGGAATGTGTACTTGGCGCTGTAGCCAGACCGCCGGATGCGCACTGTCTCCAGCATGCCCGTGTAGCGCAGCTGCTGCAGAACCAGCTCATCGTCGAAACACAGTTCTTTCTGAAATGCACACATACAAGCAGTCAGGACCTGTGCCTGTGGCCTGACACAATGCCCAAGCAGGTGGTAGTGCAGACTGTGAGACGAGGGTCGATTCCCACATGGCTGCCAACCCCTGGGATTCTAGCTGTGGACCCAATCAGGCTGTGGTCTCTCCTAGGGGCTGGCTGGCCTGGGAATGTTCCTAGCACAGGAGCTGAAAGGCCTTGGGGATCTGCCTTTCCTTGTTCCAGATGTTCTTTCTGGGACAAGTAGACAGAGCGCTCAGCAGCAGTGCTCACAATGCCGGGCACCCTCTGGAGAACTCGGGATCTGATGGTTGCGTTTCCTGGCATCCTGGAGATGGGGCTACATCTTTCTGTGTATGCTAATTTCCTAGATTTCTTTCAAACACGACCCACTGAAAACAGCATTGAGCTCATCCTCCACGCCAGGCACTGGGGATGTGGGGGGTTTGACAACAAGGGACGGGAGCCAGACACATGTATTATGGGTTGGATGCTGCCCAGGCCCCTGTGGGAGGTGTCCCTGGAGAGAAGGGCACTAGGTAGAGTCCTGAGCAGGGATGGGCCGGTGGGTGTCTGTGTGAAGGCCCAGAGGAGAAAGCAGCCAAGGGGAGATGGGCGGGGAGGCACTGAGCTTGCTCAGTAGGCTTCCGGCCAGACGGGCAGCAGAGAGCCCTGACGTATCGTGCCTTTGAAGGACCAAGGGAGGGCTGCCATAGCTGGGGGTGGGTAAAGGCCGAGAATGCTGCTCGATACCCCAGTGCCCAGGGTGCCCCCAACACAGAACTGGATCCACTGGCCTGACGCTGGCCCAGAGCAGGTACCCATGGAGCGTTCCCTGACAGCCTACCCTCGGGTGGGAACTGTGACAAGAACAGCCTGATTCTGCCACTGGGCACCAGGGGCAGGGCTGGGGGCCTCTTCTGAGGGACCAGCGTGATTCTGGGTGCTCGGCAGGGAGGATAGAAGTCTGGGTGAGGAGCTGGGCTCTGGATGCTGGCACAAGTGTCATAGAAGCAGGAGAGTCAGATAGGTGGCTGGCAGAGACAAAGGGGTGAGCGAGGGAGAGGATGGCGACACATGTGGACCCTGCCTGGGGGCCCACTTTTGGTACTGAGGGAGCACATGTCCCTGAGGGGCTCTTGGCAAAGTCTGAGTCTTCCTCCCGGGGATAGAGTGGACTTTAGGGTGAAGGAAGCCAGAACTGAGGTTTGGGCCTGTGGCCAGGGCCTCTATTGGTGCTCACTCTTTCTAGAAACTTCTGTATGAGCAGAGAGCTCTGCTGCTTCGAGCCTGTCTGCTCCACCCTTGCTGTCTGCTTCCAGGTACATTCTCTGCACTGGCTGCTCTGGGGGTGCAGCTGAGGAGGACCCCTGGCTAGGCCCCTCCTGAGGCCTTCTCTGGGGCTCTGCTCCAGTGGCCCTGCTCAGGGTTGGTCACCCTCGCTGCCCTCTGACCCCATGGCACCATGGTAAGTGCTCAGCTCGAGGCCGTCCACGGTTGTGGCACTGTCCCCTCTCCCATGGAGGCTGCCAGATGCTGCAGTGTTCCTGGGGGGTCCTGATCCCATCCCCTCACCTTCTCGGCGTTGGAGCGGATGCAGCGGATGAAGAAGGGCTCCGCCTTCCCCAGGGCCTCCAGGAGCTTGTTCAGGGATGTCTGGGCAAGAGAGAACATCCGTGCTGAGCGGGGCAGCCCTCGAGCCCCCTGCTGGCACCATGAGGAGGGGTGGGATGGCTGCTGCAGGAGCCATGGAGTCCCCGTGCTGACAGCCGCCTCTTTCTTGGGCCAGACAACTCCTGTCCTCACCTCAGGTGGCAGGTAGGGGCTGGGGCGGGAGCAGATAAACTCCAGGGGTTTAAAACACACATCAGGAGCCAGGTGGCTCAAGCCTGTAATCCCAGCACTTAGGGAGGCTGAGACAGGAGGATCACGAGTTCAAAGCCAGCCTCAGCAACGGCGAGGCACTAAGCAACTCAGTGAGACCCTGTCTCTACATAAAACACAGAATAGGGCTGGGGATGTGGCTCAGTGGTCAAGTGCCCGAGTTCAATCCCCAGTACCAAAAACCAACCAAACAAAAAAACCACACATCAGACTCAGAGGGGCTCATGGTGGGGGGTGGTTTGGGTTCTTCTTTTTCTTCTTTCTATTTCTTTGCAGTCCTGGGAATGGAACCCTGGACACTGGACTTGCTAGGCAAGTGCTCTGCTCCCAGCCAACCTCTGGCCTCTTGCCCTTTTGTGTCCAAAAAGGATTTACAGGTGCTTCCATATGAGGTTGTTATCAAAAGAGCTTAGGTAGGGGCAGATGATTCAGACTGACAAACGGAATGAGAAACCTAACAGTAAGGGTTAGTAGCCTACAAACTCCCTGTAGTATGTGTTTCTGAGCCTCCTGGCAGCCAGGGAGAAAAAGGGAGACCAAAGAAATGGTTTGGTAGCCACTCATGCTTCTTTACACTCAGTGGTTCTCGACTCGGGGCGGTTCTGCCTCCGGGAGGAGTCTGGCGGTGGCTATCACAATGGGGCAGTGCTGCTGGCAACCACGGACTGACGCCAGGTATCTGCGGGCACCTACAGGGCACGGGGGTCCGCAACACAGAGTCAGCCCTGCTGTGCCTGATGCCAAGCCTGACAAGACCTGGCAGGGGCCCGCTGGATCTCGGCTGCCCACCTGGAACTGGGCGCTGATGCTGGGCGGCTTCTTCTTCTTGTGCAGGTGCAGCAGGGACTTGGTGGTGCGGTCGTGCAGGGTCATGCTGATGATGAGCTTCAGGGACTTGGAGTCCAGCAGGTTCTAGAACAGACACATGGGGTCCGGCCTGCCCTCCCACCGCCCAGAGAGCACAGGGGCAGTGTCAATGTCCCCAGGGCTGGGGCAGGGTGTGTGCGGAGCAGGTGCTCCCAGGTGGGGAGGGTGGGAACAGCAGACCAAGTGTGGGTCGCACTCCCTGCAGGTGTGGATCTGGGGGCAGAGAGCACGTGTGCACATGCACGTGTGCCCTTCTGTGTGCTGGGGACGGAACCCAGGGCCCCACATATGCTAGGCAAGTGCTCTACCACTGAGCTATACTCCAGCCCTTTTTATGTTTTGGGGCAGGGTCTTGCTAAGTTGCTGAGGCTGGCCTGGCTCAAGATCCTCCTGCCTCAGCCTCCTGAGTTGCTGGCGTTACAGTGTGTGCCACTGCACCCAGCCCCCTCCTCTGGGCTAGGAGAGGAAGCCAGTGCTGCCAGCCCAGCTTCTCTCTGCAGCTCATCACCATGTATGTGACTCGAGCCAAGGAATGCGAGGTGGCTCCTGCCTGTGCCTCCATGTGAGCTCACTGGTGTGCCCTTCCACACGCCAGCCAGCACTGCCTGTCCACAGGTGGAACTGGCCCTGTCCTGTTTGCAGACTAAGTGGAGAGGTTGTTCTTAGTCTTTTGTAAACTTCATAAACCATGTGCACATTGTACAGGTGGCTGTCCAGATCCCAGGGCTCCACATCTGCAGATTCAACCAAACTGAGGTTGAAAATATAGGTTGAGCATCCCCAATTCGCCAACCTGAACTACTCCAAATCTGAAATTTACTTTTTTTTTTTGGTACTGGGAATTGACCCCACGGGTACTTTACCACTGAGCCACTGAGCCACATCCCCAGCATTTTTAAATTTTTTAAAATTTTAAGACAGGGTCTTCCTGTAATCCCAGCACTTTGGGAGGCTGAGACAGGAGGATCGTGAGTTCAAAGCCAGTCTCAGCAACGGCAAGGCGCTAAGCAACTCAGTGAGACCCTGTCTCTAAATAAAACACAAAATAGGCTGAGGATGTGGCTCAGTGGTCGAGCGCCCCTGAGTTCAATCCCTGGTACCAAAATAATAATAATAATAATAGTAATAATAATAATAATAATTATTATTATTTAAGACAGGGTCTTGCTAAGTTATTTAGGACTTTGCTAAGTTGCTGAGGCTGAGTTTGAACTTGGTGATCCTCCTGCCTCAGCCTCCCAAGTCACTGGGATTACAGAAGCGAACCACTGCGTCTAGCCCAAATCTGAAACTTTTTGAGACCACCTGATGTCACACATTGAAAATTCTGCACTATGAGACTTTGTGCACAAAATTATTAAAAATATTGTATGAAAGTGCCTTCAGGCTACATGCATAATGTATATATGGAACAAATGAATTTCATATTCAGACTTGGGTCCCATCCCTAAGACCTCTCATTATATATACACAAATGTTCAAAATCCTAAAAAAAACTCAAACTGATATGCCTTTGGTCCCAAGAATTTCCCACAAGGGGTGATCAACCTGTATTTGCATCTGTACTAAACACATATGGACTTTTTATTTCTTGTCAAGATTCCTCGACAACACAGTGTAACAAGTATTTACGCGACACTGACGTTGCTCTGGGTATTATGTCATCTAGAGATGACTCGGAGCCTACAGAAAGATGTGCGAAGGTTCTATGCAAATACCATTCATAGAAGGGACCTGAGCTCCAAGGGTTTTGGTATCTGGGGGTCCTGGAACTGTACCCTTGGACACTGAGGGACGACCATACTTAGAAACAGAACCAGCACTGGGAGGCCTTTGTCCCATCGTGTCCTCTGGAGGTGTCCCACAGCTGGTGACCGACCATAGGAGGGTGAAGACAAGGGTCCCACTGCCTGGGGACAGGCCGGCTGGGCAGAGCCCGGCTCCTTCCCTGGCCAGCTCTCAGCCTCCTGAGCCCCCACTTGAGCAGACACCCCCCCGTCAGGCTCTACTTCTAGGAAACCCCAACAAGACCCCAGACCAGAGGAAGTTTCACCAGAGGAAGTCATTTTGTCTGCGGTGCTGGGGACGAGCCCTGGCCCCGAGCACGCCCCGGCCCACATTCTGAACAACGCCTGGAGCCGGGCGCTCTGGAGATGGGAACACGAGCAAGACATCCTGAGCGTGTCGCGCGGGCTTTACCTTTGGAATGATCTGCTTTTGTTTGATACCTTTACTCTTCCTGTCAAAATATTAAAAACGGTTTTGTGAACAAAAGGAACACAGCGTGTGGATTGGGTTAGTTCAGCAAGCCACGCCTTGTGGTTAGAGACAGAGAGAGGGAGGCACAGCTGGACAGTGGACAGGCACAAGTGCAGCCAGGCGACCTCCACCTCCGCAGACGCCCGGCGGGCTCCCACCCGCGCACGGCGCTTCAGCCACGCCCGAGCGTGGGGCACCACAGCGGGACTCTGCAGCAGCTACCCCAAGTTGACACGAGATGAGCATCTGGTCTGGGGGCCACCTGGATGCCCAGGAAGTGGGCACAGGTGGTCAGTAATCCACAGGGAGGGGACACAGGCAGGGCCTGGGGGAGGGGTGGGTGTCAGAAGTAAGAATAGGACGCCCTGCGCGGGGCACTGGAGGCCCGAGTAGTCCTGGGGCTACGAGGGAGCCTGGCCTTATCTGCTGGGCCAGGCAGATCCCCACCAGCAGCACAGGGACATCCCTGCACAGGGCTATTAAGATGTGGCCTGAGGAGGAGCTCCTTTTATTTTATGTACTTTTCATTTTTTTTGGCCCAGGGGTGCTAAGCTGCTGAGCCGCATCCCAGCCCTTTTCATTCTTTGAGACAGGATCTTGCCGAGTTGCTGAGGCCGGCCTTGAACTTGTGATCCTCCTGCCTCAGTCTCGTGAGTTCCCGGGATTACAGGCTAGGCCTCACCTAGCTCCTTTTATTTTTCGTGGAACAGGGTAGAACCCAAGGCCCTTCTGAGGCAGATGCTCGACCACTGCAGGCCTGGGAGCTCCCTTTGGGCTCGTGATGGTGTCAAGAAACATGAAGGGTATGACTTTTGCCCAAGGGATGGGGCAGGCCCCTCTCACTCTATGGACTCTCTCCTGGTGGCACTGGGGCCCCGGGGCCGTGCGCAGGCCGGGCAGGTGCTCCCCCACCAAGCCCCAGCCTTCACTTATGGGGTCTTGAGGACCAAGAGAAAAGTAAACGAGTGGCAGCACGATTCTGCTCAACCACCAGGCCACGCCCTGGCCCTTTCCATGTCTGATTTTGAGACAAGGTCTTGCCAGATGGCTGAGGCTGGCCCTCCAGGTGTGCCCACTGGGCCCGGTTCAGGCTGAGGAATGTGGTGCCCTAGGCCTGGGAGGTGCTAGGCCCAGAAGTTGAGTTTCGTCTTAACCCTTATGGGGCAAAACAAGGCGCCACAAGAATGTACCGAAACACTGGCTCTCACCAGTCCTGGGTGAGGTGCACCTGTGTGCCAGCTACTTGGGAGGCTGAGGCAAGAGGATCATTGGGCACTGGAGCCCAGGAGCAACACGGTGGGACCCTCTCAATGCAAACAAACATCCCCCATATCCCCCCCCAAAAAACCAACCACCCGGGCTTCCTTGTGGTCACAAGTGCCACTCTCAGGCAGCCTGTGTCATGACTGACAGCGAGGGCTGGTGCCGGTCGTCATGGATGCCCTGCTGGCAGAGGCTGCCACCTGCCTGGGACTGGGTTAGCACAACGTGGGCTTGAGAATCATCGCCCTGATCTGCAGGGAGAGGCTGCAGGCTGGGTGTCAGGCCCCGTGGAGACTGAGCAGAGGGCCGGGTGCTTCGACTGGCCTCCGTGGAGTGGGGCCACAGCCCCCGTGAATGGCACGCTCTGCTGGGACAGCTTCTCTAAGTCAGCGGCGTGGGTGGGAGGGCAAGCCCTTGCTCTACCAGCCGGGGCAGGGCGGAGAGGGCATGTGCGAGGGCAGGACACGAGACGCCTCACTGAGAAGCGCTCCTCAGCAGCCCTGTGCGCAGAGAAGCCCGCGGCGGGTCCTTGGCCCCAGCTCCAACACAGGGATGAGGTATTAAGAAAGCCATTTAGCTAGGCCGGCAGGAGAGCAAAGCCTTAAGGCAGAGCGGCGTTTTTAGTGGCCAATTCAACTTAGGAAGCTGGCAGGCCCGCTGGGGTCCTGGGAGCAGAGGCGGCTGCTGCACTTCTGGCGGGACCTGGGGGACTCACAGGATGAAGGCGCGGGGTTTCTGGAGCCGACTGAGGGACTGCAGAAGCCTGCGGGGGTCCTCGCCCTGCCAGGGCAGCCCTTTGATGCTCTTGATGATTTGGCTATGCAAGTCGCTGAGGGGAGGAGGGGGACCCAGTGACAGAGAAGACAGAGTTAGTGCTGCTGACCCACCACCTCAGGCTCCCCAGTGCTGATCGGGATGTCCCTCGGCCGCCGGAGCAGAAGCATGCAGCTGGGCACTGCCTAGGTGGGACACTGTTCTCTTCACCAAGGGGCCTTGGTCAGGAGCAGCTGCTGTCCCTGAGCTGGGCCAGCAACACCGCATCTCTGATCACCGCAAAGGCCTCCCAGCAAGGAGCCTTTTGGAATCTGAAGAAATAGCGAGGAGGGGCCGAGATCAGACCGGAAGCTGTGGAGGAGCCAGTTAGGGTCTCTCCGTGCCTGTGGCCAGACACCACCTCCCTGAGGGCTTCGTGAAGGCCTCGGAGCGAGGGATTTGGATTTGGATACAGTGGGCAATGCCGCCTCACCTTCCAGGAAATGCTGATGCCTGGGGACAGCTGTGTGGCCATGACTTGGGGTGCAGGGGCCACCGGCCTCTGGTGAGTGGAGTGTGGGGCTTCTGTTCCCCACTCCACAGGGTGCAGAGCATGACCTGGCACAGGCCCAGGCCGAGGGACCTGAGCTGGAGGGTGGGGTGACCCCCGAGAGCTCCGTGTGACCTGCTCTGGCTGGCGTAGCGGCTGTGCGTTCTTGGCGTACACTGCAGGCCCACACTTCGGTACCAGTGCTCAAGAACCATCTCAGTTACAGACGTCTTTGACAAAACTTTAAGAAATGATTCTTTTTTTTCTTAAAAAAATTTCTCATTCCAGTTTTCTTTTGGATTTTTGCAGTGCTGGGAGGGAGCACAGGGCCTGGGTGCGCTGGGCGCGTGCTCTGCCTGGGCCGCGCCTGCTGCCCTGCAGTGACTCAACGCATGTTTAAGCTCTGGGCGGTGGCTGGGAGGACCCGGTCGCAGTCCTGTGCTCCATGCACGTGCCAAGTGCCCGACAGCCACACTTACCTCCGCTCCGTCACCCTCCAGGGAGGCACAGAGCAAAGACAGCAGAGGTTACATCTCCCTGCCATTCCCAAGTGACCTCCACGCAGCTCACGAGGAGGTCATGGCTCAGCCCACCCCTGCCTCCCAACCTGGCCAGACGTGGCAGGGGCGCTGCCCGCAGGCCTGCGTGCCCTGAGGGCCTCAGGAGATGCCCCTCTCGGTGTGCCTCCCTGGTCTTGGGTTCGAAGGCCCTGGCTTCTACTTACTTCTTGCTTTCATAGAAAGCAATGATGTCCTCAAAAGCGTTAATATCGAACTCCTCAGAGCAGTCAAATGAGAAATCTAGCACTGAGCAGCTGCAAGGGAGAAGCTGTGTGAACTCTACGTGCTCCGGGCAGGACTCGCAGCCCAGGCCAGGCCCTGCAGGCTGACGCTGCAGATGCAGGTCACAGGCCACTTTTCAGGGAAAAGAATAAAAACAAAAAATCCCTAAATGTCACATAATCAAATGGAGGAATGTGTTCCTTCGTTTGCCCCCTTTGGGGTTAAAAAAGTGGATTCACAAGTGATCATCAAGAGTGGGGTGGGGTGAGGCAGGGGGTTTTGAGACAGCCATACAGCTGCTCAGTGGGGCTGCCTCTGCCCCCGTGCATGCTCTTGGGGCTTCTCTGAAGAAATTTTTGCTCCAAAGGACTTGAAAAAAAAAATGGCTTTTTTTTTTGTTTAAAAATGGTTTTTTCATTTCAAATATTTAGGGACTTCTTCCTTGGGAATTTGTGAGTTTTGCACAGGAAGTCAGGGATTGAACTGCTCCAGGGCCTTTGCACTTATGTTCCTCACAGAGGCAACCAGCACACTTGCATGCCTTTCTCATCTGGCTCAAGGAGTTCCTTTCCTTCTCTTTTTTTGAGATGGGAGCCTCACTATGTTGCCTAGGTTATATCCTCAAATTCAAGCCAGCCTCCTGCCTTAGCCTCCTGAGTCGCGGGAACCACAGGCCCGCACCATGCCACCCAGCTCACAGCCTTTTTAATTTTATTTTGAGACAGGGTCTTGCCAAGTTGCCCAGGCTGGCCTGGAACTTATGATCCTCCTGCCTCAGCCTCCTGAGTTGTTGGGATTACAGGCATGCACCACCATGCCTGAACAATGCTACTGTCTTAACAGTTTTAGTTGGGACAAATCAAAATCCTGCTCACCGGTACAGTTTTTCTGATGGGGTGTTGGCTCCTCTTGGCAACTCTCCCAGGGGACTTCGGGTACCAGGGCTGCCCATATCTGCTGGGGACAAAGGGTGGGTGTTACTTGGGAGGGTATCCCGGGGCCCAGTGGCCTTGTCTTTTCTGCAGAGACTCCTGTCATTTCTTTAACCTTTTGTGTTTTTGTTGTGATGGTGGAGCCCAGGCCTCCTGCACGCTAAGCACGCGCTCACCACTCAGCTCCACCCCAGCCCTCGTCATATCTTAAAGGGCAGCCTGTGGGCTGGGGGTATGGCTGAGCTCAGGCCCTGGGTTCCATCACCAGGGGGATGTGGGGGGCGGGGGGCAGCAGCTTGTCACTGGACTCTGGGTAAAGCAGAAGCCCACTCTTCACCCTAAGGATGGGCACGCTTCTTCCTACCCTCATGAAAGCTCCATCTTTCCTCCCTTAGTCTACACCTTTCAGAAAGTGGGAGCCCCTGGCCGACCCTGAGGTCAGAGCCGAGGGGTGGAAGGCGGAGGTGTGACACTGAGCTGAGCCACCCAGCCGTGTGGGCCTCCAGCCTATCTCGAGGCTGATGTGAGGCTGGACTGCACCCTGGGCAGTCGGCCCTCTGTGTCCACAGGCTCTACTGCTCAGACGAACCAACCACGGGTTGAAAATATTTGGGAAAAAAATTGCATTTTTCTAGTCAATAAAAGTACAGTATAAGAATAGTAAACACCGTGTCCACAGGACTGATGCCACATTAGGGACTCTAAGTCATCTGGAGATGATCTAAAAGGTGCACGAGAAGTCAGGCGAGATGGCACATGCCTGTAATCCCAGCAGCTCAGGAGGCTGAGGCAGGAGGATTTCGAGTTCAAAGCCAGCCTCAGCAACTTAGCGGGGCCCTAAGCAACTCAGCAAAATCCTGCCTCTAAGTAAAATACAAAATAGGGCAGGGCGTGGGGCTCAGTGGTGAAGTGTCCCTGGGTTCAATGCCTGGTACGAGAAAAACCTCTACAGAAGGCCATGTGCAGGTCCTGTCCAGTACTATGCCAATGCACAGAGGGCAGGCCCCGGGGAGTCTGGGTTTCCTGGCCCTCCTGGGGGTATCAAGTGTCCACTGCGCGGCTTCTGACAGGGGTAATGAGGAGGTTCTGGAATGAGCTAGAGGTAGCAGTCGTAAAACAACCTGCTAAATGCCGCCGACCTGTTCACTTTAGACCGAACTCCTTGCGACAGTGACATTCACCGGAGTCAGTGGCCCCGGGGCTCCTACCTGCAGCCTGCTCGGCCCTCTCGGCCCGCAGACGCCCGGCCTCCCGCAGCACGGCCATGGCCCGGATGGCAGCCCGGAGCACAGCCCAGCGGAACACGGCCACGGGGTCCATGCCGATGAGCTCCCGCACGTAGGAGCTGTCGCTGCCCCGCAGGAGGGCCACGATGTCGGGCCGCATGTAGTCCATGTTCTTCTCCCGGAAGTCCTGGTGGGGCATGGACGTGTGCGGTCACCCACCAGGGCCCACTGAGGCTCAGAGGTTGGGAAGGGCAGGGGTGGCCTGGGGGACAGGTCCCACTCCAACAGCGGACTCCCATTCCCGAAGCCAGGGGCCTGGGTACTTCAGCAGGGATTCAGGGCACGCGCCTCAGGGCAAGGTCCTCCACGCGGTCCCACTGTGGCCGCCAGGTAGAACGTGTACCTTTATCTGATATTTCACTTTCCCCGCAAAATGCTGGATGATGAACGCAGGTTCCAGGACCGGAGTGCCCAGGAAGTACTTGTTGTCCTCATGCTGCTGCTTGAACTTGGCCAGCAGGGTCTGGCTTGTGGCGTGGGGGAAGCTGGGGAGGGAGTGAGACCTTCAGTGGGACCTGACAGTGGCCAGTGGCCTGCTCTGCACTCTCGTCGCAGCCTCTGCGGGCACTCTGGACAGGAGCTGCACAGGGCTGTGAGCAGACGGCCGGTGAACAAGGGCAGGACAGAGCAAGGAGGTGGCATCAGCTTCGTGCTACGGGCTGAGCAGGTGCCGGGGCTGTGACCCTGCCGCCCGGACCAGCAGCCACACCTGCTGGGGGCCAGGTGAACAGAGGCCGGATTCTCAGGCACAGGTGGGCCACTCTCTCCCTGCTGCGGCTGTTCTCTAGGGGCTGGAGGGGCCACTAACTGGGTTTGGGGTGTCTGTCAACACTTGTCCCAGGTGAGGCCTGGACCTCAGCCCACTGTGGGCAGCTCCTTAGAGGGATCCCAGGAGAGAGTGGCCCCCAGCCTCAGAGCCCTCTGCACCTGCACGCATGCCTTGGAAGGTCCCGCCCTGTCCCCAGATGGAGAGGCTGCCCTCGGGATGCAGGGCTCTGTTCTGCCCTGGGGAGGGAGGGGCGTGGGGGCAGCAGAGTGACTGCTTGTGCCTGGCTAGTTCTGCTTCCAGGAGGGAAGCACCTGTGCCCAGCCCCACCTCAGGTACGGGCAGTGCTGTGAGCGTGGGCTCACGGCCAGGCCTACCGGGCGCAGGGGACATCCTGCACTCTCACACACCGTTTCCAGGACTGTGGAAAGGTTTTGGAGAGGCACTAAAACCCTCTGTCATCAGGATGATAACACCGTCACGAACCATTTCAGAAAATCCCAAGTGATGTGTAAAAAATAAAAAATTCATGATGAACAGAAACCACGAGATAGAAGAGGGACCCAGGCTTGCCCAGCCAGGCCTGTCTCCCGGGCCCCGGGTTTCTGGGCTGTGAGGGCACGGCCCCTCCTATCACCCTGCCCACCCTCTGATTCTCTGCCTGGAGTGCAGTGGCAAAGGGATGTGCCTGCCGCCCTGGTGGGGACCTGGTTTGAGACATGGATGTGCCTCTGTTCAGCCCTGTGGGGACGTCACTGGCCAAGGAGCGACTGGTGAAGGTGTGTGCCCAGAACCCGTGAACGTGATCTTATTCGGAACAGGAGTGTGTGCTGTGCAGGGCCGGGGATGGAGCGTGGGGCTCACCCGTGCTGGGCACGCACTCCGCCGAGCCACACCCCAGCCTGCTTCATTTTATTCTGGGGCAATGCCTAAGCTGCCCAGGCTGGCCTTGATCTCTTGCCTCAGCTTCCCAAACAGGTGGGATCACAGGCCTCCACCAGGTGCCTGGTGGAAAATAGCATCTCTAGAAACATAATCAGTAAAGGTCGTCAGGGTGGGCCCTGGTCCAGTGTGACTGATAGCCTCTTAGGAAGAGACAGGAAGGACAGGGACACGGGAGCAGGCCACGCAGACACAGGCGGCCACAACCAGCAGATGCCTGGGGCCCCGAAGCTGGAAGAGGCAGGAGGCACCCTAGAAGCTGCGGAGGGCGTGTGTCCCTGTGACATCTTGACTTTGAACTTGTGGCTTCCAGGAGAGGTGAAACTTTTTTCTTTCTTTTTGGTACTGGGGGATTGAACCCAGGGGTGTTCAACCACTGACCTACATTTCTAGCCCTTTTAAAAAAAAATTTTTATTTGGGCTGGGGCTATGGCTCAGCGGTTGAGTGCTTGCCTCGCATATGTGAGGCACTGGGTTCGATCCTCAGCACCACATAAAATAAATAAAGACATTGTGTTCATCTACAACTAAACAAAATGTTAAAAAAAAAAATTTATTTAAAGACAGGGCCTTGCTCAGTTGCTTAGGGCCTTGCCAAGTTGCCGAGGCTGGCTTTGAATCCATGATCCTCCTGCCTCAGCCTCCTGAGCTGCTGGGATTACAGGCGTGTGCCACTGTGCCTGACAACACCACTGTTTTAAGCTCCCGGGTCGGTGATGATTCACTAGCGCAGCCAGAGGCAACCAAGTCCACCTCACCCGATTTCAGTGCCTGCAGCTGGATGACTGAGAATGAGGCGCCTTTTAGACACCCCTTCCAGCCTTCAAGCTGCCCTGGGATGAGGGGGTCTGGGCGCAGCGGGGAGTCCACAGCGGGCGGTGCCTGGGCCTCGCCTCCACACACCGTGCTGCCTTTTGCCAGGACACGTCAGCCCTGTTGCCCCTTCTGGAGCGCAGGTGCACAATGCCTCACTACAAACCCCAGGGAGGTACCCCAGAGCGCACAGATGGATCGCACGTCCTGCTTTCCCGTAGCGAGCACGCAGTGCGGGCATTCTGTAAACACGGCCTCAGGATGTGTGGCCACGAGTGTGGGCGGCTGAGAGGTGTGTGGGGTGGTCTGGGCTCGGGGACCTAACTGGACCGGGGCACCCGGAGCCATGCACTCACTTGCTTTCCTCGTCCAGCAGGTGGAAGAGGCCGGTGGGCTTCTTGCTGATCAGCTGGATGCAGCCTACGTTGTCCGTGTAGTCGATGTTGTGCCAGGAGATCCCCTCGCCCTGGTACTCCTCCTGCAGCGGGCGACACGCAGGCGCGTCAGCTCTCGCGAGGCTCCGTCTCGTTTCATCTTCAGTGCTGGGATGCAGTTCAGGGCCCTTGCTGGCCAGGTGAGTGCTGTACCCCCGAGCTGCACCCCCTTTCAGACACATTCATACTTATTCAGTATCTGTAAGAGACTTGCTCCAGGACCCCTCTTCAGACACCAAGATCCTGAGCGCTCAAGTCCCTTCTATTAAATGGTGTAGTATCTGCATGTGACCTATGGTTGGTCACCCTCCTGTAAACCTGAGACCACCTCTGACTTCAGACACCTGACACCACAGAAACGCTCTGCAACCGTCACGGCGTATGTTATGTGCAATGTATGATACTGTTCAGGATGAGGAAAAAATCCTGTACATGTTCAGAACACTCAATTCTTTTTATTTCCATACTGGGGATTGACCCCAACCCAGGAGCACCCTACCACTGAGCTACATCCTAGCCCTTTAAAAATAAATTTTATAGCCGGGCGCAGTGGCTCACGCCTGTAATCCCAGCACTCTGGGAGGCTGAGACAGGAGGATTGCGTGTTCAAAGCCAGCCTCAGCAACGGCGAGGCGCTAAGCAACTCAGTGAGACCCTGTCTCTACATAAAACACAAAATAAGGCTGGGGATGTGGCTCAGTGGTCGAGTGCCTCTGAGTTCAATCTCCAGTACCAAAAAAAAAAAATTTATTTTGAGACAGGGTGTCACTAAATTGCAGAGGCTGGCCTCAAACTTGTGGTCCTTCTGCCTCAGTCTCCTGAATTGCTGGGATTACAGGCATGTGCCAATTTTTTTTAAAAATAGTTTTGATTCAAGGTTGAACGTGTAGATGCATAGACCACAGTTACAGAGGGCTGGCTGCTCTACACGGGAACATCTGTATATAAACAGGTTTGTTCACATGCAAAGTTATGAAAACAAAATACATTATTATGTCAATATGAATAGATTAATAACTACGTGAAGATATTAGGTAAACTAATAATTATCAACAGAAAGCAACAACTGCATGTTCTCAAATTGTTGTCGACCACAGCACCAGGGAGCCTAAAATCATCATACTTAAAACCCCACTGTTTAAAGGGCCGGACAGGCCGTCACGAGCCAGTGTGGGCCGCCACTATTTGCTGTAGTATGAAAGCAAAGACCCTGCGTACACAAGCGGCTGTGCCACTGGCACTTTATTTATAAACACAGTGGGTGGGGCTGACCTGTTCAACGGGAGGGAACACAATGCCAGTGACCTGTGTAACTTCAGGTCTTCTCATAGCAACGTTCTTTTTCTTTCCTTCCATTCTTCCCTCCCTCCCTCCTTCCTTCCTTTCTTTCTGGTGGTGCCGGAACAGAACCCAGGGACTCCGATGCGCTAGCCAATCATTCTACCACTGAGCTTCATCCCTGGCCACCAGCAGCCACATTTGAAAAATCAAGATCAAATAGGTGACATGAACTTTAATACTAACTTAATTTAACCCCATGCTATGGTCTGGATGTGGTCTAAGCCTTGGTCCTTAGGGTGGTGATGCCAGCAGGTGGCACCTTAGAGGAGGAGTCCAGTACAGGGTGTTGGTCCCGGAGGACGTGGCCCTAGGAGAGAAATGACGAAGCTCCCAGGGAACCCTGGTCAGCTCTCCTGAGGTGGCTAAGAGTGAGCCAGGCTCCCCCGGCTCCAGCTTCCCGTCTGGCCATGTGCTGTCTCATGCACTCCTGCTCTGATGCCGCCCACGTGAAGTGAGAGGAGCCCTCGCCAGAGTGGGCACTGTGCTGTTTGGACTTTCAGCCTCTAAAATGTGAGCCAAATAAATCTCTTCTTTATAAAATATCCAGATCCAGGTATTCTGTTACAGCAACAGAACACAAACTGATACACCTCATATATCCAAAAACTGATGTGATCAAATAAAACAAAAATGACTGAGCTATCTTGTATTCCTCCCCGCCCCTGCAGCGAGTCTTCACAGCCTGATGAATACTGAACACGCTCTGCACAACTCAGTTTGAACTAGCCATGTTGCAAGTGTTTAGCAACCAGAAGGTTTGATGGTAAAATAAACTAAATATTTACAGAAATCCATCAGAATCATCAACACGAGGGTGATACTTGAGCATGATGGCAACTAAGACAGAGAATTAGGACAGAGAATCACCATCACTGACAAATCACACCCCTCGGTCAATTGTTTCTAACCTGCTGAAGGGACTTTTCACGCCTGGGCACGGAAGGTCCAAAAATGACCTGTAGCTTAAAACATCCCAACATATGCCCCATCTGGGGCTGGGTGGGATTTTTCTCAACTTTTCCTTTGGCAGAGAAAAATTTTAGGGCAAGTTCCCCCATGTTCCGGGCCCCAAGGGAGATTCCAGGGTAGCTTGTTCCATTTCCCCTGGGCACAGCAAGGCAGCATGGCAGTTTCTCAAAAAATGAAACAGAATTACCAGGGGACCCAGCATCCCACTTCTGGGATGCACCCCAAGGAATGGAAAGCCAGGCCCAGAGGAGGCAGCATGCTCACAGCAGCAGCCCTGCATCCACCCAGAGGACCAACAGAAAACAAAATGTGGTCCATCCATACGATGGAGTATTACTCAGCCTTAAAAAGGAAAGAAATGGTATACAGAGAACTCGAAACACTTCACACCAAAAAGCCCAAATAACTCAATCAATAAATGGGTAAAGGAACTGAACAGGCACTTCACAGAAGAAGAAATACAAATGGTCAACAAATATACGAAAAATTTTCAACCTCTCTAGCCGTTAGAGAAATACAAATCAAAACTACACGGAGATTCCATCTCACTCCAGTCAGAAGGCAATCATCAAGAATATAAGCAACAGGCGGGGCTGTAGCTCAGTGGTAGAGCGCTTGCCTCACATGTGTGAGGTACTGGGTTCGATCCTCAGCACCACATAAAAATCAATAAATAAAGATACTGTGTCCATCTACAACTAAAAAAATGTTAAAAAAAAAAAAAAGAATACAAGCAACAATAAATGTTGGTGAGGTTGTGGGGAAAAAGGTACATGCATACATTGCTGGTGGGACTGCAAACTGGTACAACCACTCTGGAAAGCAGTATGGAGATTCCTCAGAAAACATGGAATGGAACCACCATTTGACCCAGTTATCCCACTCCTCAGTCCATACCCAAAGGACTTCAAATCAGCGTTCTACAGTGATATAGCCACATCAATGTTTATAGTAGCTCAGTTCACAAAATCTATGGAACCAACCTACGGGTCCTTCAACATATGAATGGATAAAGAAAATGTGGTATATATACACAACGGAATATTACTCAACCAGAAAGAATGAAATTATGGCATTTGCTGGCCAATGCATGCCACTGAAGACTGTCATGCTAAGTGAAATAAGCTGACCCCTAAAAATCAAAGGCTAAATGTTCTCTCTAATATGCAGATGCTAACACAATGAGGGGGGAGGAGCGAAGAATAGAAGTTCACTGGATTAGACAGAGGGGGGTGGAGGGAAGGGAGGGGAATGGGGTAGGAAAGACAGTGGAATGAATGGGGCATGGCGTCCCTCTGCTCATACACGAGGACACGACCAGTGACTCCACATCGCACACACCCACAGGATGGGAAGTTTTGCTCCATGAATGTATAATATGTCAAAATGCCCTCCACCGCCACATCTGAGAACAACAAAGAACTTGAAAAAAAAGGAAGGGACAGCTGACACATGCTGCACCACGGAGGCACCTGCGGCCACCGGGAGGGGTCCAGAGCTGCCGACTCAGAGACAGAGGCTCGGATTCAACAGCAGGATTCAACGGGACAGAGTGCCAGTTTGGGAGGATGGAGGAGTGCTGGCGACCCTTGTGCAGCCACCCGGCGCGGTCCCCTGTCCTTGGCCTGCACACTGGACCTCACGCAGGCTGCAAGGCGTGAACAGAGAACACTGCGTCCTCAGTGATCCCCTCCTCGGTCACCTAGGGATGGTTCAGAGAAGGGACCTGTGCCTGGGTGGAGCTGGTGTCAGCGGGGGGTGGTCCTGGCAGCAGTCCCTGCGGCTCCCTGGGGTGGCTCAGTGCTGAGGCACCCAAGCAGCACCAGGGCAGCGGTTCAGAGGACAACATTCGTTTTCTCTCTGTTTCGCTGCACTGGGGATGGAACCCGGGGCCTCAGTGCTCCACCGCTGAGCCACACACCTGGCCCACAGCCGTAAGCTTTATGTCATGTACATGTCACCATGGTGAGAAAAGAAAAAAGAAGAAAGATTTTTTTCTTACCTGCTCTAGTTTAAAAATGTGCTGATTGAAGTAATACTGGAGCTGCTCATTGGCGTAGTTGATGCAGAACTGCTCAAAACTGTTCCTCTCGAAGTCCTCAAACCCGAAGATGTCGAGGACCCCAATGGACAAGCACTGGAGAGACAGCATAGTAGTTGGCAGCAGGCCCTCCTGTGGTGGCTGACCTTGAGAGGCCGGCCTCATGAGTGGCGACCCGGTTGGTCCTGAGAGTCCCAGGTTTGGCTGGATACTCTGAAGTCACCAGCTTGATATCATCACTGTGGACTTTCGGGGGAACAGGGTCCTGCTATGCTGCCCAGGCTGGTCTCAAACTCACGGGCTCACGCAATGCTGCTGCTTCAGCTCCTGAGAAGGGCCCCCAGCGTGCACCGCTGCGCTGGCCACACCTTCCACTCTGAACAAGGGGCCTGTAATTATTTTGTGTGTGATGCCTGCTTTGTTTGTTTGGCGATGCTGGGGATGGAAGCCAGGGCCTGGGCCATGCTAGGCAAGTGCTCTCGTTTTTATTCTGTCCTGGGTCCCTCAAATTCTCTGACCTGTCCTGGTCACTGGGCCTGCTCACGGGAGGAACTGGCCTCTTGTCTCAGGATGCCTCTGGATGCCAGGGTTGTCCCGGGAGGACGCCCAGCACCAAGGGCATGGCCTCTCCCTTCTGGACCTGGGGACTGGGACGGGGCACTCACCGAGACAGCCTCTTCCATGTCCTTCTTGTTGAGGAGGGCATGGTTGATCCGCAGCACAATCCAGTCAAACAGGGCACTGTACAGTGACTTGGCCATGGAGTCGCGGGCAGTTATGGCCTGTGGACAGAGGGGCGTCTCACCTTGGGTTGGGTTTCCCGGGGTCTGTGCATACTTGCTGGGTGGGGAGATTCACTGGCTTTTTTTTTTTAGTTAGGGTCTCACTGTTGCCCACGCTGCCCTCAAACTTCTGGGCTCAAGTGATTCCCCTGCCTCAGCTTCCTGGGTAGCTGGGAGCACAGGTGTGCGCCTGTCTACCTGGCTTCTTTTCCATTCAACAAAACCTCGCCTTTCCATATTTGTTTAGTTATTTTTCATTCTTTTCCGGGTTTTATTTATTGAATTTGTTCTTTCTTTTTTTTTTTTTTTTTTTTTAATTTTTTTTTAGTTGTAGATGTAGGGTTTTTTTGCAGCTGTAGTTTATTTTATTTATTTTATGTGGTGCTGAGGATCGAACCCAGTGACTCACATGTGAGGCCAGCGCTCAGCCACTGAGCCCCAGCCCCAGCTCCTGAATTGGTTCTTTCTGTTCCTCGGGGTGGCTCCTTTTCCTTGGGGTGGCTCCTTTAAACACCCGACTCATCCGACACTGCCCGGCGCCCGCGCGCTGTCCGTGAGGACTTTGCGGAGCTCCAAGGCGTTCAAACGGGAGGCCTGCAGGTGGCAGGTCCTGCCCAGGATGACACGGAGTCCTGCTGCCTGGGATCTATGTTCCGAAAGGAGCCGGGTCTGTTCCCACAGCGGAGCTGGAGAGGAGCTCACCAGGTCCACACGCAGGTCCCTCGCTCTGTGGGGACAGCACGCAGCCACACCACGTGCAGAGCAGCCACGGCTCACTTTCCTCTTCCTTCTCCTCCTTCCCTTCTCACCGAGACCTGCAGCCCAACACGACAGACTCCCTCTGCCTGCGTGGCTCTGAGCTGGGTGATGGCATTTCGGTCTGTGACAGACTGCTTATTCCTTGTGGTCCCCTAAGATCACAAGGGAGCTGAACGTCCCTGTTGCCTGGCATTTCCACTCCATCGTTTTTATGTTCATATACTGACCGCAGGCCTACGGAGGCCAGCACAGTAATGCGCGTTTGGTCTGTGGCACAGGCTACGCTAGCGCCCGGGTGAGTGGCAGGCCACACCGTCCAGGCTCACGTGAGTCCCCTCCAGGATGTGTGCAACACGAAGCTACCGAATGAGCCCTGGGGATGAAACCCAGGGCCTGGGGCACACTGGGCAAGCCCTCCACCACGGAGCCGCGTGCCAGGCCCAGAAGGAACTGTTTCTCAGCCTGGATCCCCCCTCGGGCAGGAGCACTCCCCATACCTTCAACCCCTCCCTTCCCTTCTTCCCATTCTCCTTACTGTTGTAACCTCAGCCGTGATTGGTCCGAGGACCCCAGATAAGCCTCTGTACTTCCTGCATTACACGGGTTCTGGGTTCTGCGTTTCGCTCCGGCAGAGCAGTTTTACCTATCCTCGGAGTCTGGGTGGAGTGACTCCGCGGACCGTCACCCCTAACCTCGTCCCGTGAGACCCCACTTTGTCTTCCCCGAAGACCCCTTTTTGTCTCTCAGGACCCCTACTCGTGGACCCACGAGGCACGACCTCGTACAATCCTGTCACACTAGGCACGACTATCTGGCTCACCACAGTGACACAGGCATTCATCTGCCCTGGAGAGTTAGGACACACCCCTCTGGCTTGGCTGTTCCTGCAGGTTGTGGAAGTAGAGCCAGAGAGACCCCGGTGACTCTCGCTCCCCTGGCTTCTCTGCAGAGTTCCCAAGCTGCTGCGTCACAGGCGTGCTGCAGCGACATCTCCTAACATTGCAGGGTGCCGTGGCCTGTGCAGGCTCAGACTGTCCACCAGGCCCACTGGAAATGCCTCAGTAGCTTCCCTTGGGTGAGAGGCCACCATCAGCAGTAAGTACCCGCCTGTGACTAGGCACTTTCCTGTTGCCATCCAAGCTGCAAGCTGCAAGCGACACCGCTCTCCAGATGTCAGAACGCAAGACAAACACCACAAAGAAAACATCTGGGCTGGGCGAAGGCAGAGGGGAGCACCTTGTCAAGGCCCAGGAGTGAAGGCCTGAGTCACGGGGCGGGGGAGGGGGGACGGGGGGAGGGGTTCATGAAGATCATGCTCCAGCCCAGGGGTCAGCAAACTTTTTCTGGAAAGAGGTGAGAAGTCAATAGTTTCATTTTGGGGGGTCTGACAGGTTCTGCTACAATGGCACGGCTCTGTGCCTAAGGTGTCTCTGCTTTAGTTGGTATGTGACTGAAAGGGCGTGACCATGTGCCCATAAAACTTATTTACCAAGCCAGGTGGTGGGCAACCAGGTGGTTATGGCTGATTCTTGCTGGTGAAGACCAGCATGCCCATCAGGCACACAGAGATGAACACCCTGGGCTCCAGTTCTGGCCTGAGGGCCATAGTAAGCCTTATACAATAGGGCCCGTATCTATGGTTTCAGTTAGACCTGCAGTCATCCATAGCCTGAAAGTATTAAGTGAACATTCCAGACATAAAACATTCACTAGTTTTAAAGTGCATGCCGTTCTGAGTACCAGGATGAACTTTCATGCAGTTCAACCCCATCCCAGCTGGGCTGAGTCTTCGTCCAGTGTCTCCACACTGTATATGCTACAGTTGCTTCAGTTATTAGATCGACTGTTCCAACTGTTTCAGGTAACCCTTATTTTACTCAAAAAATAGCCCTAAAGCACAAGAATAGTGATGCTGGCAATTTGGATAGAGAAACTGCAAAAAATGTTCCTTTAGGTGAAAAGATGAGAGTATGACAGGATTTGTCTTCCCCCAGTCTGGGGATGGAACTCAGGGCCTCACATATGCTAGGCAAGACCTCTACCACTGAGCCACACCCCAGACCCTTCTTCTTCTTCTTTTTTTTTTTTTTTGGTGCTGGGGATTGAACCCAGGAGCACTTAACCACTAAGTGATATCCCTAGCCCTTTTCTTAGGTAGAGAGTCTTGCTAAGTTGCTTAGGGTCTCGTTAAGTTGCTGTGGATGGCTTTGAACTCATGATCATCCTGCCTCAGCCTCCCAAGCTGCTGGGATTATAGGTGTGCACACCACACTCAGCCCAGAACTTTTAATATCGAGACAGGATCTCTCTAAATTGCCAAGGTTGGCTTGGAACTTGGTGATCCTTCTGCCTTGGCCTCTGCAGTCGTTAGGATTTCTGGTGTATGCCACCACACCCAGCACAATAAAACGTTTGAGAGAGAGAGACCTCACATTCACTAATTTTTATTGTAGTATAATATATAATTCTCTTTTATCATTGGTTATTGCTAATCTCTTATTGTGCCAAATTTATATATTAAGCTCTAACACAGGTATGTATGGATAGGAAAAAATAGTCTACTTTTACTACGTGTGGTTTCCGACATCACCGGGGTCTTGGGACTTACGCACTGAAGGTTAAGGGGCAACTCCTGTGGGCTGGCCTGGCTCACGTGGGGGCAGGGGCACTGCCACACTCCAGTCCTAAACCACAGGAAGAGGAGGAAGCCCCCTGCAGGCTCGGGTTCAGGGTCTCGCGCCTGCACCAGGGCAGCACCCACCTCGCTGAGCCTGTAGGGCAGGATGAGCTTGTCGTTGGCGGTCACCGTTTTTCTTTTGGTCAGAACCTCCACCAGGATTTCTCGCTTCACCTATTTCAAGACCAAGAAGGGAGAGAAGGACAGGGAGGTAAAAGGTTTGTTGGGCATGTCTTCGCATCGCTGAGGCCACCCCTGGAGCCAGGAGAATGGGAACCAGGCCCCCAGAGGCTGGGCGGGAGGGGGCCCTGAACCCACCCTCAGGCTGCCACGCGGGTCTTAGAGCACCTCACACCCCACCAGCTGGCTGGGTGCCCATGTGTGTCTGCACAGGCCTGGGTGTGACTGTGGACCACTGGCCCAGGGGGCACTCGGTGACCTGCACACAGAGCTTGGTGTCCATCCTGGGTGCAAGCAAGGGACCCAGTGTACTCCCTCCTTCCCCAGCCGGCCTCTGTCCACGAGGAGCAAGACTCCCCATCATCTCCCAGTGGTTGCTCACGTATTCCCCATGTTCCCAGGAACTCAGCAGAAGATGGGGCCCAACGACACCCTAGGATAGGCTGCCTGTCTGGGCACCACGGCCGTAGCCTCGGAGACTCGGGAGGCCAGGCTGGCAGATCACCAGCTCTAGGCCAGCCTGGGCAACTTACTGAGACCCTGTCTCAAAGTAAAAAATGAAAAGGGCTGGGGGTGCAGCTCGGCGGCACAGCACTTGCCTAGCATGCGTGAGGCCCTGGTTTCCGTCCTCAGGACTTGAAAAAAAGAAAAAGGAAAACACAGAGACAGGCAGAGGCGCTCAGCCCTGCCACAGTTCAGAGCGGACGCTTGGTCTGGGGCAGTCTCTGCACTAGGGCCGTCCTGGGGGTGCAGCAGCCTCCCGGTGTCTCCACCCACCAGGTGGCTAGAGCAAGCCTTCAGTTTGACAAATCAAAAATGTCTGCAGACCTTGTCCAGGTCCCCCCAGGGGCAGAATCACCTCTAGGTGACAAGCACTGGACGAGGAGATGGCAGGCCCGACGCAAGAACGACCTTGCTGGTCCGGCCGGGGGAGACCTGCTGCTGCTGTTTCTGAGACCCTGCCTCCTTACGTTGCCCAGGCTGGCTCCAAACTCCTGGGCTCAGGTGGTCCTTGTGCCCAGCCTCCCGAGCAGCTGGGACCACACTGCATGCCCCTGAGCCCTGCCCAGCTATGGTTTTAGGGCTGAAGTGGGAGGTGGCCCGGCCAGGGACTTCATCAGAAATGAGGAAGAGGCACTGCAGAGACGGGGGAAGCAGGCAGACGGGCCCTGCTCACAAAATCTTGGCTGGCGGAGGAAGTTCCGGGCACACATCCCCTGCATTAAAAGGTGGCCACTGTCAAGTCAGGCTAAGGGCAGGCAGCTGGTGGTGGCAGGGGTAGACAGTACCTTTAGGAGCTGGGACAGCGTGTCCAACACCTCGGGGGGCCCAACCTCCAGGCCTTCGTCGCGGCCTGTGGCCCTCTTCTTATAAGTGACGTTGCCCAGGTACAGGATGGCTGACAGGACGGAAAAAATCCTGGGAGAGAGAAAGCGCTCATGTTGGGGCTGTTTCTACATCTGTGGGATGAGGGCAGAGTCCAGGTAACTGGGCTGAGTCTATGAACCCAGCCAATTCCAGGGAGAACACACGGAGCTCGAACATCATCTCCGCCGTGACGCCCTCCAGGGCATGGGGCTGTGGGGATGACTGCCTGGAATCATATTTTATTTTCTTATGTGTTGGTGCTGAGGATGGAACCCAAGGCCTCATGCATGCTGAGCAGTGCTCCCCCTGAGCTCTATCCTCGGCCCCTTGCCTTTTTTAAGGGAGAAAGAGCTTCAAAAAAACATTTTTTGGGGTGCTGGGTACAGAACCCAGGACCTTGCTCATTCTAGGCAAGCACTCCACCACCAACCTGCACCCACAGCCCTTTTTACTTTGAGACAAGAGTCTTGCTAAGTTGCTTTGGCTGGCCTTGAACCTGCAATCCTTCTGTCTTAGCCTCCTGAGTAGCTGGGGTGACAGGCGTGTACCGCTAGGCCTGGCTAGAGATGCATTTCTCTAAGTGGAGGAACACCACGCATGAAAACAGAAAGCACATGATTCCCAAGTGGAGCTCGTGGGACTGTCACAGGTGCACAGACTGCACCTGTCAGGAGCAGCAGGAGCCCCAATCCTCTGAGCAGCCACTGGCCTGACGTCCAGCGTGCCCTGAGTAGCTGGGTGAGGGGCAGTGGGGGGAACCTGCTGTCCCTGTCACGGCGGGTGGCTGTGGCTGGCTCGATCTCAGTGCTGCCGAGTGCCGACACTGGGGCCAGATTTTCCCTTCCTGTGGGATGTCCCACACACAGCAGGCTGCTGACGCATCCCTGGCCTCCACCCACCTGCGGCCAAGAGCACCTGACTCCCTTCCTGTGACAACCCAAAATGACTCCAGACACCAGCAAGTGTCCTGGGGGCAGAGGGGCCCCCGGGTGAGAACGGCTGTTGTGGAGGGGCCAGAAAGCTGCACACACGCCCACTTCTGTCCAGCCCGCGGACCAGGAATGGTCTGAGGCCAGGCGTGGTGGTGCACGTGTGTGACCTCAGCAGTGAGAGTGGCTAAGGCAGGTTCAAGGCCAGCCTGGGCAACCCAGTGAGACCTTGTCTCTAAACAAAAAACAACACGGGCTGAGGGTGCACAGCGCTTGGGGAACAGCGCCGCTGGGTCCTATCCCTTGTACCGCAAAGCAAGCAGGCAAGCAAAACGAGACCCAGGAGAGAACACGCGCCCAGGCATCTGGCCCACGAAACTTCAGACAGCCGTTCCCTGGCCTTTGTTAAAAGTCTGCCAACTCTGCGGGGATGTCCTGGAATCTATTTACTGAATCTCCTGCTGGTGGGCTTGAGGGGTCCTGGTTTCTCTGGGATGTATAAATGGGGAAGCTGTGGGTTCATGCGTGTTTCTGTAGGTGGATGAATGTGTGAGTCTGGCTGCACCCACACGGCTAGGAGAGATGGCCACGTGGCTTTCCAAGGTTGCTGCCCTGATCTGTGCTCTCCCAGGGTGTGCAAGCCTGTGCAGAGAATACTGGCTGGCTGTCCATCTGGGCAGGTACAGAGTGAACCACGAGTGGTTTTAAGATTCTTTTTTCTTTTGTGGTGCCAGGGACTGGACCTAGGGCCTCTCACATGCTAGGCAGATGCCTACTGCTGAGCCACGCCCCAGCCCTCTTTTCTTTCTTTCTTTTTTTTTTTGAGAGAGGGTTCTCACTATGCTGCCCAGGCTGGCTTTGAACTCCTGGGTGCAAGTGTTCTTCCTGCCTTGGCTTCCTGAGTAGTTGGGACTACTCCATGCCGGGCTTGTTTTTAAATTAAAAAAAAAAAAAAAAAAAAAAAATTTGTTTTGATGGGGCTCTCCCAGTGGCTAACGACAGACTCCTTTCCTGTGCCCACTGGCACGGAGCTGCCCTGCTCAGCCTGGTTCTGTCTGGCACGTGGCCCGTTTTCTACTGGGTATGGGTGAGATCTGAGTGGTAGGAGCCCCCCGCGTCCCCTGCAGGCCAGGCCAGGCTGGCCTGGGCCACCCACTTACTGCTTCCGGGTGGCAGGGAGGAAGCCCACCATCTCCATGGCCTGCTTGAGCCTCTCGAAGTCATGCTTCAGGTCTTCTCCATCTTCGATGTTCAAGTGATGCTGAAAAACAAAGGCGTTGGCATCATGCATTTCCAGGCTGGGGAGGTGGCCTGAGAGTGACTTGGGCTGGGACTGACGGGCAGGGCCCAGGCAAAGGGATGAATGGCTCCTTTATGCCGCCTCCTCAGAGCCAGTCTGGAGGCCAAGGAGGGCCCGGGCGGCTCCTAAACAGCCCCAGGGAACAGAGGTGATGTGTGTGGCTGGGGCTGGTGGCTGTTTACCTGGTTGAGGTAGAAATAATCTTCAGGCTGCTTGAGCTGAAATTCTTGGCGCTCTTCCTCGCTGACACCGAGTAACAAATAATAAAACACGTGGTAGTTCCTGTGGGTCAAAGGAGGGAAGAAAGTCACCGCTGCAGGCCAGGCAGAGCCATTTCCAACCACTACTCATGTTTCTCAGGACATGTGAGAGAGAAAGGCCCCTCAAGTACATATAAGCTCAAAACCCTAAGTTAATTTTATTATGTCTTATAAAACAACGGGACTGGTCAAGCCAGTGTTGGTTGGGGCATGTGTCTTGCTCACCCGTCAATCAGAGATGTTTCTAATCTAACCACATTTTGGGCAGATCCCTGAATACCTCGCTGGGTAAAATCCTCAGAGGCACAAAACAGGGCACGAAGCTCCAGGCCAAGGGAGTGGGCTGGGGAGGAAGTGGCTGGGACACATCCTTGCTCCCAGAGAATCAGCCATGGCTTCCCCTAAAGTTCCCCAGACCTCAGGACATTTGCTTTGCCCTTCACAGGCACAAAGGCAGACGCAGGGGTTCAAAGAGCCCTAAGGAATCATCCCGTACCTCTCATCCTTCTCCTGAGAGACCAGGCGAGACTTTTCAAGCAGATACTTTTCAACCACAGCTCTGTCATTAAAAGAAAAAAGAAGGGACAAAATGTCACCTATGTTAGTGTGGTTTTAACGCCTTCTTTCTTTGCCAGTTGCTGGGATGGAACCCAAATCGAATGAGTTGCACCCCAGCCTCAGCTTTGTTTTCTTGAAGGACCATTGCTCTGTACTTGGTGCTGTGGTTCCCTGGGGCTGCAGATGACCTGCCCTCGCTGTGTCACATGGCGCAGCCCCCTGCAGCCGGCCTGCCCTGAGCCCAGGGCTGGAGCTGGAGCTGAGCGGACTCCCTCAAGGACTATCCCAGAAGCACACCCCTGCTCCCGCCTCCTCCCCTGCAACGAAATAGTTTTCCAATTGCAAAACAAAATTATTTGAGGTTCATGACTCAATTCTACTCATTTGCTTGTGTAGATTCTAATGGAAAATTTAAACATAAGAACAGATTCGTATTGACAGCTTTACTGATGTACAATAAAGTGCATGTATTCAATGTCTACAATTCAATTTCTGACAAGCTTAAACACCTGGGACCCCACTACCAGGATCAAGGTGGCAAACACCCATCATCCTAAAAAGCGTCCTTTGCCTCATTCTCCCTCCCTGTCCCCTATCCTCAAGCAGCCACCAATCAGCTTTCTGTCACTACAGATTAGTGTTCCTTTATTGACATTCAAAGAAACAGAACCCCGCAGCAAGGACACTGTGTCTGGCTTCCTTTTTTAAAAAAAATTAATGTATTTTAAAAAATTTTGTTTGTAGACGAACAGAACACCTTTATTTTACTTGTTTATTTTTATGTGGTGCAAGGATCAAACCCAGTGCCTCACACGTGCTAGGCAAGTGCACTGCCACTGAGCTACAGCCCCAGCCCATGTCTGGCCTCTTAGGTTCAGCACAACAATCCTGAGATGTAGTCACACTGTAACATGAATCAAAACTTCATTCCTTTCTTCCACGTTCCTTTTTATGGCTGAATAATATTCCACTGTGTGGCTGGACATATTTTGTTCATCCATCCACCTGCTGGTGAGCACATGCTCTTGTTTCCTGTTTCAGGGTGTTTGAGACGATTCTGCCGTGGACAATGGTGTACAATCGAGTCTGTGTGGACCTACTGGGTCACATGGTAATTCTATGTCCCACTTCGAGGAACTACTAAGTACCTTCCCAAGGCAGCTGCAGCTCTCCACCCTCCAGGCAGGGCAGGAGGGTTCCAGTCCTCCCACTTGCCCACCAACGGTTTTCATCGTCCCCTTTCTGACTCCAGCCATCCCAGCCGTGGTGAGCCCTGAGGCTTTGACTCGCTCCCCGGGACTGGTGACGCTGAGCATCCTCCCAGTGCTTGCTGCAGGCCCACCTCTGTCTCCCGCGGTGCTGGGGTGAGCCCGGAGCTCGTGCACGCTGGGCGAGGGCTCCATGCAGAGCTGCGTCCCCGCCCTGCATCCCTGTTTGATGAAGTGTCTGTTGAAGTCTTTCTCTTGCAGTTGTTATTTTTTTAAATATTCTTTTCAGTTGTTGGATGCCCTCCCTTTTTAAAAATTTACATGTGGTGCTGAGGATGGAACCCAGTGCCTCACACATGCAGGTAAGCACTCTGTCACTGAGCCACAACCCTGGCCCCTCTTACAGCTATTATTATTGAGCTGTAAATACACTACATATGCCGCACGCAAGCCCTCTGCAGGGTGCGTGGTCTGCACGTGCCTTCTCTGGGTCTGGGGTTCGCCTCTCCATTTCTTGGTGTCTTGCTGAAGAGCAGGGCTCTCTGCTGCACGCTGGTACTTGGCTGTGTCCACGGTCTGGTGTTCTGCCATTCACTGATGGCTTCCTTTGTCCCAGGCAGTGAATGTGTTTCCTCCAAATTAAATTCTCACAGTCCGCATGGGAGGTTTGTGGTATCACAAGGGACCTCCACCGTGTGAGGCCGTGGGGGTGGAGAAGAGATGGGGTGCCTCTGCAGCGACCGTCTCCATGCTGACACAGGTTTATCCAAAATGCCTGGGATCAGAAATGTTTTGAATTTTGTTTTCAGATTCTGGAAGGTTTATCATATGTGAGGTATTTTGGGGGCAGGGCCTGAGTCCAAACACAAAATCCACTTGTGCCTCATGTACACCTACACGCACAGCCTGAAGGTAATTTTACACACTATTTTGAGTGCACCTGTGTTTTGTCAGCAACCGATTCCCCTGAGGTTGGGTGTGACATTTTCCACCTGTGGTATTGTGTTGGTGCTCAAAAGGTTTCGGATTTCGGAGTGTCTTAGAGTTTTGGATCAGGGATGGTCGTCCTGCAGAAGCAATGGAGAGCATTTCCCGAGGCTCTACTGTGTTCCACACATCACCTGAAGCACTGCCTGGTGGGTGCCATGGCGCCTGCTGATGGACAAAGAGCTGCGGTTGCAGAGGCCGTGCACTGCCCAGGAGGCCACGGGAGGGAGGTGGGCTGGACGCTGCCTCCACACCCATTAGGGCTCCACAGGGCTGGAGGGACCAGGTGTGTGCAGGTCGCACTGTCACTGGACGGAGCGGGGCAGTGCCTGCAGACCACCTCATCCAGGCCTGCTCTGTGTTACAGGGAACACAGCTGTGCTGAGGGAGAGCAGGGTCAGGGGACGCACAAGGCCCTTGCTCCGGGCTCGCTGGACACCACTGGCCCTCTCTCTAGGGCAGCGTCTTAGCCTGCAGCCTTGCACGAGGAACGCACGGCACGCATAGGAGGTCTTCACGCCTGAGTCCTCACTTGCTTCAAAACAGGAGAACACGTTCCCTCTATCCCTCCCTCAGCTAGTGCCGCGCTTCGGCGCCTTTCTCCAGCTGCCCTCCTGGGGAGAGACTGCCTGGTTCTAGAATCAGACTTGTGCTTGAATCGCACCCGTGCCCACGTCCCTGTGCTGTGTCCTGTGTGGGGGGGGGACAGGACCACAGAGGAGCAGGAGGCCAGGCCAGCGTGTCAAGGACCAAGCCCTCGAGTGACTGAGATGGCCTCTCCCTATTGTTTTCAAGGCCTGGGCCCTAACGAAGGGGTCCTATGGGACCCAAGGCTACTCTTGCACGAGTCCTGCAACTTGCAGGAAAACAAAGCCCTACAAACTGAGGAGCTGGAGGCAGGCCGTGAACTGCCCCTGCCCCTCGGCCCCGAGGAATGTCACTGCCCCAATGGACTAAAGCAGAACAGGCTGGAGCCCCCGAGGCGCCTGTGGCTGCTCCCAGCACAGGAGGCGCACTGTCCTCCAGAGGGAGGATGGGCCCTGGTGCAGGTCCGGGTGGGGCTCCTTTCCGAATCTAAGGTAGCACTTTGAAAAGCTCGTCTGTGAGGCCGGCCGCTGGGGGATTGGCTCTGACGGGAGCCTGCAGCAGGCAGGGCAGGCTGGTATCATGCCTTCCATTACGTCCCTCAGAAGATAAGTCACTTGGAACCGGGAGTGTGACCTTACAGTAGTCCCTCCTTATCCTCAGCTTCATATTCTGTGGTTTTGGTCACCCAAGGTCACCAAGATCTGAAAATATTAAATGAAACATTCCAGAAATAAACAATTCATAAGTTTTGAGTTTTCTTTCCTTCTTTCCTTTTTTGTGGTGTTGCGAAAGGAACCTACAGCCGCATGCATGCTAGGCAAGAGCTCTAACACTAAGCCACATTCTTAGCCCTAATTCCTAAATATTGAATTGCACATCATTCTAAGTAATGTGATGAAATCCTGCACCATTCCAGAATCCAGGAATCATTCCTCTGTTCAATGTGTCCAGGCTGTATATGCTACCCGTCAGTTACTAGCTATCTTGGTTATCAGATCATCTTTCACTGTATGGACGAGATTGGTTCAAGTAACTCTTTTTTTCCTTTTTCTTTTGGTATCAGGGATTGAACTTAGGGATACTTAATCACTGAGTCACATCCCCTGCCTCTCCTTTTTAGAAAATTATTTTTGAGACAGGATCTCCCTAAATTGCTTAGGGCCTTGCTAAGTTGCTGAGGCTGGCTTTGAACTTGCAATTCTCCTGCCTCAGCCTCCTGAGTCACTGGGATTACAGGCAAGGACCATCACACCTGGCTGGTTCAAGTAACTCTTATTTTACCTAATGGCCCCCAAGGATAAGTGTAGTGCTGCTGGCAATTTGGATATGCTAGAGAACTGTAAAGTGCTTCCTTTAAGTGAAAAGGTCAAAGCTGGTCACAGATATGTGCTATAGTTTGGATCCTGAATGTTCCCCGAGGTCCATGTGTTAAAGACCTGATCCCCAGCCTGTGGTGCTACTGGGAGGGGATGGGACTTTAGAAGGTGGGCCTGGTGGGAGGTCCTTAGGTCAGTGGGGGTGTGCCTGGAAGGGGCTGTGGAACCCTCACCCTTCTTCTTCCTCTTTGGCTCCCTGGCTTGTGCTAGAAGTGGTTCTGCTTTGCTCTGATGCTCTGCCTACGCACAGGCCCAGAGCCAAGGGGAGACCAGTTATGGACTGGAACCTCTCAAACTAGGAGCCCAACCAGACCTTTTATAAGTTAATTATCTCAGGCATTTCATTACAGTGATGGAAAGCTAACTAAAACAGAATGTGTGGGGCTGGGGTTGTGGCTCAGTGGCAAAGCGCTTGCCTAGCATGCATGAGGCACTGGGTTTGATCCTCAGCACCAAATAAAAATAAATAAAGGTACTGTGTCCTTCTAGAACTAAAAAAGTTAAAAACTACATGTGTGTGTTTTAAAAAAAAACAGCACATGTAAAGTTTGGCATTACTTGAGGTTTCAGTCATCCACTGGGGGTCTTAGAAAGTGTCTTTCAGAGATAAGGGGGGACGACTGTATTTGGAAAAAGGGTCTTGGCAGATGTAATTGAGGATCTTCAGATCATCCTTAGCGATCCAGGTGGGCCCTAAAGCCAATGACAAATGTCTGTATAAGAGGATAGGAACAGTGGGGCATGGTGGCACACGCCTGTAATCCCAGTACTTTGGGAGGCTGAGGCAGGAGGATCGCAAGTTCAAAGCCAGCCTCAGCAAAAGTGAGGTGCTAAGCAACTCAGTGAGACCCTGTCTCTACATAAAACACAAAATAGGGCTGGGGATGTGGCTCAGTGGTCGAGTGCCCCTGAGTTCAATCCCTGGTACCAAAAAAGAAAGGAAGAGGACAAGGACACGTAGAACACATACGTACATCATGTGAAGGCTGAAGCGGGGACTGGAATGACACAACTGTGGGCCCAGGCATGCCTAGGGGCACCAGAGGCTCCCTGAGGAGGTGGCAGCCAGGAGCCTCCGGAGTGTGGCCTGATGACACCTGGATACAGACTCATGGCTCCTAGGACTATGGGAGAATCGATTCCTGTTCTTATAAATTTTTTTTGTGGTGCTGGGGCTGGAACCTAGAGCCCCGCACCTGCTAGGTAAATGCTCTACCACCAAGCCACACGGGACCCCCCGGATGTATACTTAAATAAAAAAACACGAGGTGGGAAGGGGGTCTTCATGGAGGATAGGTGAAAGCCAGAGGGCGGGCGATGGCTGCAGGGGTCTCTGATTAGCTGGGGCACAGATGTCTGCCAGTGCAGACAGCTGGCACTGCCCACAGCAGCGGCTGAAGGAACCACAGCGGGGTCTGTCGGGGCTGAGGCCACGGGAGAATCGCTGGGTTCAGAGGGGCTAGAGTGGACCTGGACATCTACTGAGGCCTCTTCCCACGTCACCCTCTCTACTGCCCATCTGAGCAGGGGCCGCGGGGGAAAAGAAGAACCCAGAGGCCGGAGGATCCCAGAGAACAACAGTCACATCCATGTCCGGTGCATGAACCATCTTGAAACAGCTGCTGATCAGGTTCAAGCAGAACCACCACACCCAGGGCCGTGACAGGCCCCACTGCCACTCAGACCTTCATGTGACCACCTGCAGCCGTGGGGAGGGTTCCCGTGAGGAGCCAGCAATGGGCCCTGCTGGGTGCCGTCCACAGACCATCCACAAACCCACCCACCCACCTCCTGGTTGATCTGTTGATCAACCCATCGCCCCCCCCCACACAAACCCACCCCCTCCCCGGGAACCCACCGGCCCACCACCAAGTCCATGCACTTGTGAATCCATCCACCCAGATTCACCCACCGATCCATCCATTCACCTACCCTCCCGCGAATCTGTCCACACATGCACTTGGAGTCCATCCTTCCACCTACCCACCGGCCCCCTTCAGCACCTCCCTGGACAGCTGTCTCAAGGAGCACATGTTTGGCAAATGTCAAAGGCCACATCCATTTGGCCCGTGACACCACTACACCTCTCAAATTAGAAACCTCAGTGTGACCAGGAGGCGGGCGGCCGACCTCGCACCATCACACTAGCCGGCACACAGGCTCCTGCAGGGCCCGCCCTCACCCCGTCCCTCACCTCCACCCACTGTGAAGACCTCTGCAAAGACTGACGATGACACCTGCAGTGGGGCTGGGGCTCAGGGGCAGAGCTCTTATGTCACATGTGTGAGGAGAAAAGCACCCCTGCCTCCCCGTGTGACACAAATGCCTGCCAGTTCAGTCCCTGGCTCCCGCCCAGCCCTCATCGGGGCGAGGGGACTCACCCTCTCACGATGCCGCTCTCCAGGTAGTTGACTTGGATGAACTTCCCAAACCGGCTGGAGTTGTTGTTGTGGGCTGTCTTGGCGTTCCCGAAGGCCTGTGCGGACAGAGGCAGCGTTCAGACCGCGGGGTGGAATCCCCATGGCTCAGCCCGGGCCCCCTAGGGCACCGAGTTCTGGTTCACAGAGCCATCTGCAAGTCACTCACTCAGAGGCCCGGAAAGAACTGGAAAATGCAGCGGCACAGCGGAGGTGCGCTCCCACACAGGCGGCCTTGGTCTCCCTGGCAGGGGGTGAGGCTTGGAGGCAGAGCTGCCAGCAGGCGGCCCGGGTCCAGGCCCCAGCACCACAGCAGGCCAACAGGTCAGCTGTCAGAACTTCTTTCTCAGTCACAGCCACCCTCCATATCCAAGGAGACTGGTTCCAGAACTCCCCGGATGCGAACATCCTAGAGGCTCACGTCTCCTGCGTGACACGGAACGTGCACAGAGCCTCCCACACCTCCCACCTGTGAGTCGCCTCCGGGTGTGGGGGACAGAAATGTCATTCTGCACCCCCGCAGATGTGGACGCTGCAGACACAGAGGACCAGTGTATGACTGTTCATCTGACACGGCGACCTCGGCCAAATCTGATCCACTGCCTGTTTTTCTATGACACACGAAAACCTGGTGTGTCTTTTAGTGTCCACGACCAGGTGCCACCAGCTGCCCCAGGCCCACGTGGGGTCCCTCTGCACGCAGCCCTCCATCTGCAGCCCTGGGCTGCGGTACAGACTGTCTGGTCTGCAAAGATGGACAAACTATCGGGACTTTTCGAGGAGGCATCTGCCAGCCTCTGGGCTGGTCTGGGCTCAGGGCTCTTGCTGGGCACCAGGCAAGCTGAGGGAGCCGAGCAGACAAAGGCCGGGCCACCTGGGAAGAGCCAGGTGGTCCAGGAGGAAGACAACTGGGAGTAAAAGCAACGTAAGCGCTCGCCATTCAAAAGCGGGCACGAGGGTGTCCAGTGGCACTCAGCACATCCACCACACTGTGTAGCTACCCCCTCTCCAGTTCCAGCACATTTCATCCCCTAAAAGGAAACCCTGTCCTCTCAGTCACTCCCGCCCCCGCCCCGGGCAGCTCCTGATCTGCTTCGTCTCTGGATCCACCTGCCCCGGACACTGCACATCGGCTGCACCCGACGCCCTCTGGCCCGGTGGCCAGCTGCTGTCGCTCGGCACGTGTCTGCGGTTCGTCCACGGAGTGGCGTGGGCCAGAGCTCATTCCTGTTTCACGGGGCAGCTTTTCCTGTAGTGAGGAGCCCGTACGGAGGGGAGGTGTGTGAGGAGCACAGCGTGTAGCTTGCGGGGTCCTTTCTGGGGCGCCCAGCAATCAACACCCGGATTCAGACAGACCACCCCTCCACGCCCAGGTGCCAACCATGAACCCACTGACCCAGAGGGGCCGAGACAGGGAAAGGGCAGGACAGAGTCTTGGCAGGCTGTGGGGGCAGGGAAGGTGCCAGGGCAGGAAGGGAGAGGCCAAGAGGAGGTGGGGGCCAGGAGGAGGGGACACTGAGGTCTCACACAGAAAGGGAAGTCTTCTGGGCTGACAAGGCCACCATCTGAGGAGGCTGAGCCGTGCAGGGAACCTGGGAGGAAGTACGGTCGCGGGGAGGAGGTGGCAGGACCAGTGCCAAGGTCCCCCTGCGGGGGGAAGGTGGGCAGTGGAGAAAGGGGGCTGAGAGGAGGGGCAAGCACAGGGGGCAAACTGGAAGACACTCTGCTTGGAGATGTTCATTTTCTCAGTGCTGGGGATTGAACCCAGGGTGCTCTACCACTAAGCTACACCTTTTTTACTATCTTATTTTGAGACAGGGTTTTGCTAAGTTGTCCAAGCTGGCCTTGAACTTGTGATCCTCCTACCTCAGCTTCCTGAGTCACTGGGAAGAACTGAGTTTTGAGTGCTGATGTGACGCTACAAGTGGAAAATTCCACATCACGAAACTTGTTTCATGAACAAAACAAGATATGTGTATGTGTGCACACACTCACACACTTTTTTTGTTGTTTTCTGAGATAGAGTCTGGTTATGTTATCCAGGCTGGTCTCAAACTCCTGGGCTCCAGCAATCCTCTTGCCTCAGCCTCCCTAGAATCTGGGACAAGTGTGTGCCACCACTCAGGCAAGAAATTATTAGTGTATAAACCTACCCTTAGGCTACGTGCATAAGGTGCATATGGCACATCAATGGATTTTGTGTTTAGACTGGGTCCCATCCCCAAGAGAGCTCATTACGTAATGCAGATATTCAAGTCTAAAAAGATCCCAAATCCAAAACAATCCTGGACCCAAGTGTTTCAGATAAAAGACACTCAACTGACATTAGGAGGGGGGCTCTGGGAGGAGATTAGGTCATGAGGGCACAGTCCTCATGAACAGGACTAGTGCCCTGATAAGAGGGGATGATGTTGGGTGTGGGGGCTGCACCTGAAAGAAGGTGACTTGGCAGGAGGATCGCAAGCTTGAGGCCAGTGAAACCCTGTGGTAAGGACCCTTGGGGTCAATCCCAGCACAGGAAATTTCCAGCACAGGAAAAAGGAGATAACTAGAGAACCCCCTCACACTTCCACCAAGTTAGGACGCAGCTAGAGGACGTTTTCTATGAACCAGGAAGGGGGCCTTCCCTGACGCCAGATCCGCAGGTGCCCTCACCTTGCACTTCCCAGTCTCTGGAACTTGAGGAATGCATTCCATGTGTCAGTCACTGGGTAGATGGCATTTTGTTACAGGTCTATCACTGCTATGGTTCGAAGGTCCCCAAAAAACTCATGCTGGGCATAGTGGCACAAGCCTATAATCCCAGCAGTTTGGGAAGCTGAGGCAGAAGGATCACGAGTTCAAAGCCAGCCTCAGCAACTCAAGGAGACCCTGCCTCTAAATAAAATATAAAAAGGGCTGGGTGTGTGGCTCAGTGGTTAAGCGCCCCTGGGTTCAATCCTCAGTACCAAAAACCAACTGACCAACCAAACAAAACTCGTGTCGACCTTTAAGCTGCCTGGTGAGAAGGTGGGACCAGGGTAACTTTGGGAGGTGACAGGTTAGATGAGACCATGAGGGTGGGGTCTTTGTGATGACTTTATGAGAGAGAGTGAGCCCCTAGCCTAGCAGCTAGCAGTCTTGCCGTGTGATGCGCGGGCGACCTTGGGACTCTGCCCAGAGTCCTCACCAGCAAGAAGGCCTCCACAGAACGCAAGCCCTGACCTCAGACCTTAGTAAACTTCTTCTTTATAAAGTCCGTGTTTAGTCACAGCCACAGAAAATGGACTCAGACAATCAATGGCAGGAGATTCTGTGTGGCAGCCTGAAGGGAGAATTCCACAGAAAAGCATCTACTAGCGGAAGGCCCAGCACACCCTCGGAGAACTGGACAGAGCTTGAAGCCAAGATGGAGGTCACACCTGGGCCCACGTGTGGGTCACACTCCTCCACACTCTGGCTGATTGCTTGTGGGGAGAGCAAGCAGGGGGCGTGGGCTGTGCCGTGAACCCGAGCTGAGCTGCCAAGCAGGAACTGACGAGAAGGCCCCAGACAGGTGACCTGGGGGGCCTCCACACCTTGTGCACAGCTGACTACGGGTGGAAGCACACCAGCGCACAGTGCTGGGGCCCTTGCCTCTCAGTGAGGGTCCCCTGCACACTGTGCTCCAGTGCCGAGCTCTGTCCTCCCCAGGGCCTGGCCCCAGGCTTCTCCAGGCCCTATTCTCCTTTCCCCAGGGGCTCCTGTGTGCCTTAGCCTGAGGGCAGAGCCTAGCACACAGGTTCAAAGGCAGGCCCAGCGAACCCCTCGAACCCCTCGAGGGGGACAAGCACAATGTCCTGCCTTGTGCTGGGACTTGAGGAAACCTCGGGAAGGGACACATGGAGTCTGCCGTGCATCCTAACTGAAAGCAGATGGCGAGGGAGACCTGTCCTTCTGTGCACTCCGTAGTCACTGCTGGGGCATCCGAAGCAGGAGACAGGCCCGCCTCTGGGCTGAGGGCCTCCTGGTGCCCCAGTCCAAGGCCTGCCTGCGGCAGCAATGTACATTCACACCTGAGTCACAGGGCTCACTTACACCCAGCAGGGACAACTCTGTGGCAACTGCTAAGTAACAGCCAGGCCTGGTCTGGGGACAGACAAATGGGAATGCCGGGGGGGGGGGGGGGGGGGGGGGGGGGGGGGGGGGGGGGGGGGCTTTTGGAGATGCCCTCCCCACCACCAAGGCCACGGAGGGCTGGCTTTCTGGTTCTGCGATTACGGATTACCGTGCAGGCTGAGGCTGCTCCTGGGCCTGGTGACCTCATATGTCTGGTATGCGGTCTCACACACTGTGACTTTTCAAAACCCGTCTAAAAATATCCGGCTGGTGCTATTATACATCCGAGGAGGAAATGCTGGCCCGCGAGCCTGCTCGCTGCCAGGGGTGCTATTGTATGGAGCTCGGCCGGGCAGTCGGGGGCACACGGTTTCAAGGCCCGGCAGAAGCTGGCGTGCTGGACAGGGATCACGTGGGGTTGAGGGTGGGCAGGAGGGAGGAAGTGGGCCCGGGTGTCAGCAATGATGTGACGCAATCTGGCACAGAGACTGAAAGGCCATATGCTAATGCCATTGTCCCCCAGGCCAGAAGCCCCACTGGTCCTGCAAGATGTGCAACAGCCTCTGCTTCCTCAGCAAGCACTTCTCCCTCTTTTAGGATGTGAAAGACACGTTGCTAATGTAAGCTCTACGCTTCAGAGAAACAGCCTGGGCAGAGCTGCAGTCCTGCTGCTCAGCACACCCAAGGGAACTGGGGTCAATTGGCCCAAGGCAGTTGTACCACGCCTCTACACTGCACCCTCCAAACAGCCAGGAAACGAAAACAGCGGCGAGTGAAGAAAGAAAACGTGGTCCAAACACCCATGGAACACTACTCAGCCTTGAAAAAGAGATTCTGTCACATGCAGCGACGTGATTGAACCTGCCGGATGTGAAATAAACCAGAGGAGGAAAGACAAGTACCACACGGTCTCACTCACACGTGGAAGTGAAGAGCAGAGAGAGGAATAGAAGGGCTGGGGGCGGGCTGGGGAGGTCAAAGGGCATGAGATTTCATTTCCTCAGGAGGAATAAATTCAAGAGGTCTATTATACAATGTGGCGACTATAGTTAATAACAATGGGTTTTGAAAATGGTGAAGCAAGTAGGTTTCAAGCATTCTTACATAAAAAATGCAATGCATATGCCAATTAGTTCAACACACCCGTGCAGCAGAATATGTATGTTTCAAAACATTTTGTACACCACAAATACAGACCATTCTGTGTGTTTGTTCTAGAGAGGGAACCAGGGCCTCACATGCCAGATAAGCTCTCTACCACTGAGCTACACTCCAGACCTCTTTATTTTGAGGTGGGATCTCACTAAGTTCCTGAGGCTGGCCTTGAATGTGTGATCCTCCTGCCTCAGCCTCCCAAGGAACTGGGATTACAGGTGTGTGCCACTGCCCCTGGCTATAAAGTGTCTGGAATGGGAGTTATTCATGAGTCATTCAATGATACTTGTTAAAGCACAGTAAGGAAAACTATCCAGGGTCCTTACCACACACAGAGACCACTGCAATGGGGTCTTGCAGTGGGAAACAGAGATTGGGCTCTGAGCTGAATATAGCACCAGAAATTGAAACTGACAGCCGCGGGCGGGGCGGGGCAGTGATGAAAATCACTAAAGGAACTCTCAAGGGTGCGAGGATCTCGAGGATCTCGGCTGAACTGACCTAACAGGATTCTTGCTGAAGACAGACTGGCCAATCGGACACCAGCTGGGGATGGTGGAGAATAGGGAATCTGATCAGATATGGAGGTGAGCAGATGTGCAAAGCGTGTGGGGAGGGGGAGAGTCGTGCTAAACTGACTTAGCAGGGCTCCTGCTAGGACTGGATTTTACAAGGAAGTATCAATGTTCCTCAACCTACGATGAGGCTGCATTTCAACATGAGCTGAAAATACTGTAGAGTAAAACACACACTGAGTCCACCTAACCTCTGAGCACCCGGCTTGGTCACGCAGCCCACTACTGTCTGCGGTTCCCCCCAGGGTCGCGGGGCTGACAGCACAGAGGGCTGGACTGCAGAGGGCTAGCCCAGGAAAAGACCTGTCCATGATTCCAAGTAGCTCTACAGAATGTGCGTCGTCTCTATGCCATCAGAGAGTTGAACCATCGTTGAGTCAGGGGCCATCTGTACATAGAAGGGTCTGGGAGAAGGTTCAGGAACTCAACTGAAGTTTGGCCCAAAAACGAATCTTTGGCAGGAAACATCCGGAGCTGAATGTCCTTCCTAGGTGCAGATTCTAGAAAGCCCATTTTCTTTCCTTTTCTCCCCACTGCTGGGTTGGAACCCAGGGCCTCCCGCATGCTAGGCCAGGGCTCCCCAGAGAGCTGCACCCCTCACTTCTTGACGACACCATTCTCTATCTGAAAGCCTGGTTCTCCTTCAGGGGGAATGCATGGTGACACTTTAGGAAAAGCGGTGACGATGACATGTATCATGACCTGTGGCGAACACCAGCCCACTCGCAGCACACGCTGTGGATTTGAGACTCTCTTGCACTCACGGTTCCTCTAAAACACCAACTTGCTATCCCCATTTTAGAGGGGGAAACTGAGGCACCGAGAGGTCAGCCTAAACCCTCAAAGTCTGAGAGCAGGAGGGTGACATGGCCTTGGGTCCCCAGGACACTATCAGGCTGTGTCCCCTCACAGTCCCAGCTGCCCACTGGCCAGACAGGCTCTGCCTCAAACTGGCCCTCAGTACCTGGACCAGGCCCTCAGTTGCCTGCTTTCCTGGACACACCTGGGTGCCCCTACCTACAGCCACACCTGTCCAGGTAGACAAGTGGGGACGTCTCATCCAGACAATAGGGGCCAGGCAGGCAGATTTCTAGACCTCTCTGAATTCACAGCTGGCCTCTCCCACATTCCAGAAGAAAACTGACCAGGAGTCAAGATGGACTGAATTCAGCAAACAGTGCTCCGTCCTCTGGTTTCAGAACACTGATAGCCCCAAGCCCGGCAGCCGTGGAGTGAGCTCTGGAGGCGCACTCACACCTGCTGGCCTCTTGTGCAAACCCCAAGCTGGGTCTCCCCACACGTGTCCCAGGGTGGTCATCAATTCTGCAACAAAGTTCTAGAAAGTTCTCATCTTTCATTACCGCCAGAGTGTTCGGCGGGGTGGCAGTTGATCCTCACTCACAGGGACCTCAGTGCCCACACACTTGAGGGCACGGGCGGACTCATCCATTCCCTCACTCCCTGCTGTGGTTTGGATCTGGATCTCGAAGGTCTCCCAAAGGCCAAGGTAAAGATTTGGTCCTCAGCAAGGTGCGACTGGAAGGTGGGGGGACCTCTAACAGTGAGCCCTAGTGGGAAAGAAACTGTGGGAGCCCAGTCCTTCCCCTCTCCTTTACCTCCTGGCCACGAGCTACTCCACCAGTTCTCTGGCCATGTGGCACCTCTCCAGGCACAAAAGCAACAGGGCCAGCTGACCATGGAGACGCTGAGACCGTGAGTCAAAACAAACCCTGTTTGTGTGTGAGGGGGTCACCTCAGGATTTGCCAGTGACAGTTGACTGGCCCATTTACTCATTCATTTATGGGACCATTTATCCACCTGTGCTGTGTGCTGGGCATCACTGGAACCTGGCAATGCCTCCTCCTGGGTGTGCTCTGCCAGGAGTGCCTGGCACGCCCACCTCAGCAGGAGTCTGGGTCACCACCTCCGGGAGCCTCCCAAGGCCTGGATGCCGACTTCCTTCCGTAACCACTTCTGGGTGAGTCTGTCCCCCTTCAGCCCACGAGCCATGCTCCTTGACATCCTGGCGTGTGATCAGGGCCAGCCACTTAGAGAGGAACCTTAGGGACAGCCTTGGTTGGGAAAAGAACACTGTCAAACATGAGGCCAGGATGGAGCCTCCAAGAAGGGACCAGATGTCCCCCACTTCTCAGCCCACAGGAGCCCTCCCCTTCCAGCAGGGCAGGGATGGAGAGCTGCGTGTGATGCAGGCGAGGCCCCGGTGGCTGGCACTAGCAAGGTGGCCCCAACACTTGGTGTCTACGTGGCTTCCTTCCAGGTCATCTCCAAGCTGCAGTTTTCTTCTCAGAGCCGAGGTCTTGCCACTCTGCCCAGGATAGTCTCCAGCTTCTGGTCTCAAGCGACTCTCCTGCCTCTGCCTCCTGGAGCAGCTGGGACTACACATATGGGCCACCACACCCAGTTCATTCCAGCCCAGCTTCCTACCTGAAACCGCTTGGTCCACAGCCACCAAGCAGGTGGCGCCCATTTGGAGACATGGACAACAGAAAGACCTGGCTGAGCTGCACGTCTGAGCTCAGGGCAGCCTGAGTGCACAGGAGGCCCTTGAGGTGTCTTTGTCCCAAGGTTGTGCTGGACACAGGAGCCCCATGGGCTGTGTCCCACCCTGGTGGCCCAAGGAGCCAGGAGGGCCTGTTCTGTTGGGTTTGCTGAGCCAACTGACATGGGGAGTCCACTCAAACCTGGGGCTTTGCTTTGTGAAGATGTCAGGCCTTTCTGGCTCTTGGTCTATTTTTGTTTTGGCAGGGATCCAGTTTGTGAGGTCCTAAAGGCTTGGGGGACAGTAGGAGTCCTAAGACTAATGCAAGTCACCTGTCCAATCACAGAAAATTAGTCCATGGCTCTTGGGTTTCCTAGGAGATGGAAGAAGATGGAGGATGAAAGTTTTGGAAAAACCCCTGCCACACCAGGTTGTCTGGGGATGACATGAGATTGCCGGTGCCACCCAGGACTGGTGGAGCAGTCCTGGGAAGGGCCAGGCCACCAACAGCCCGATACTGCCTGAGACGGGGCTGAGAATGGCCTCCCAGCCACCAGAAGGCTGAGGCAGGGGGATCGCCAAGTTTCAGGCCAGCCTCAGCAACTCAGTGAGACTCTGTTGCAAAATAAAAATTAAAAAAGGGCTGGGGATGTTAGCGCAGTGGTTAAACACCCCTGGGCTCAATCCCCAGGACTGCAGAAAAAGAAAATGGGAAAGTGTTCCGAGAGAAGTGTTCCTAGGCCACTGGACCACCGTGGGAACCTCGCGGGGGACGTCTGAGTATACAGAACCCGGAGAGCACAGCCCACCGCACACCAAGGACATGGCAGGACCCAGACAGCACGGCCCACCACACACCGAGGACGTGGCAGGACCCGGAGAGCACGGCCCACCGCACACCGAGGACGTGGCAGGACCCGGAGAGCACGGCCCACCGCACACCGAGGACGTGGCAGGACCCGGAGAGCACGGCCCACCGCACACCGAGGACGTGGACACAGCCGTGCGCACATCAAGCCCAGGGAACAACGACGTCTCCTGAGGCCCAGCAGGGACAGAGAAGCAGGCCAGGAAGCAGAGAGGGCAGAACGGCCCACCGGGTTCTATGCCCAAGGGAGGGCCAGGCAAGGAGATGAAGCAGCCGATTCCCTGGGGGATGGCGCAGGGGAGGCGCAGGCCAGGCGCAGAGCTGGAGGGGCGGGGAGAAATGAGAACCAGGGCCCACTGCCTTAGCTGATGCTCGGCTTTCAGCTGCTGTGAAGCGTGGGGGTGGAGGGACGAGGAAGCTGATGCGGGGCGGTGGTAATGGAGGTGAGAGGCAGCAGCAGCCCTGGGGAGGTGAGGTAAGGGACAGGACTCTGGCAGCCCTCCTGTGTGTAGGTGGCAGGTGCAGACTCAGGCCGCCTGTGGAGGCAGAGGCAGGAAGTGGAGGACTCACCCCAGCCTCACAGCACCCTGCTTTGCAGAGGAGGAAGTGGAGGCTCTCTAGGACCTGGCTCCCACCCGGCTTCCGCCTGGCTTTGCTCTCTTCCTGTTGCCCAAGGGGCTTGGGGCACCCTGCAGGTTCTCAAAAGCCAGTCCTCCAGTCCCCAGAAGGAGGGCTGTCAGGGATGCAGAGAGCTGAGTGATGAGGGGACCTGAAGCTCCCCCTGCTCAGCATCCTTGAGCACAAGAGGCACCAGTGTCAGCCACAGCCAACAGGCAAACGCTGAAAAAGCCACAAGAATCCCAGAGCCGAGGACAAGTCCCTTTAAGATAGACTGCTTCCCGCCAAGGGCCTCAGCAGCAGTGGAGATGGGCGGCAGAACCATAAAACAAAACCCCCAAGTACAAAACAAGCTACTGAGACCTTTCTGACTTCATCAAAGTGTGGTTGAGTTATCACCAAACCATGTGCTAGACGACAGGAAGAGAACAAATCAAGCTTTGATGGGGAAGGTCCTGCTTGGTTTTCAGGGTCGTAAAAATATTTGAAGAATTTATCAAGTTTCTCAAGGGCTTCTTCTACCCACGGATTCCCAAATCATTCTCTTTGGAGTTTGCTTTGCACAAACTCACTAGCCCCCTGCGTGTGCGCCTCCCTCTCTCCCTCTCTCAATACTGTGGATCAAACCCAAGGCCTCCTGCAGGCTGGCACATGCTCAACCACCGAGACACACCCCCACCCTTTAAATGCTTTTTACATTTTGAAACAGGGTGCTGCTAAATTGCCCAGGCTGGCCTTGAACTTGCCATTCTCCTGCCTCAGCCTCCTGAGCAGCAGAGATTATAGGTATGCACCATAGTACTGGGCTTTCTTGGTTCTTTTTGAGTGGGAACATTAATTCATTTATTTTCATGTTTATGATATAATATTTACAATTACATATTGCCCTCTTATGACTGCTTTAATTATATTACATGGATTCTGATGTTACTGATTTTCAGAAATCTGTAATTTCTAAAACTAAAACTCATCCAAGAGTTCATTCTCCTTTGTCCAAGAGCTGTTTAACAGAAGCGTACTTAAAATTGTTTTTCCATATGGGAGGGTCTTTAAACATTAATTTGTTTTACTGCAGTGTCGTGTGAATCTCTCCACTTTTGGAACTTGTGGTTGCTTTCTCTGTGACCTGACGTAGGAATCATCACTATTATTTGCAGTGCTGGGGATGGAACCCAGGGCCTTGTACATGCCAGGCAAGCGCTCGACCACTGAGCTGCACCCCAGTCCTAGGAATCTGAATTCTTAAAATAGAACCTGGGAATTCCTGATGCCAAGGGTGAGAAACCCGCCGTAGGCCTCCGGCTGCTGGTGTATCAGGAGGACGAGGAGACTCTGGGAAGAAAGCAAGAGGAGGTCCACTGCCACCCTCTCCCCTTTCCTTAAGCGTCACAAGTGGGACGTGGCAAAGGGACAGTCGAGTGCAGGATGGGACACCGAGCTGTTCTTCACAGAGCCCGTCCACCCCACAATGGTTCCGCTTTCTGACTTCGCGTGGTGTGAGAGCAGACCTGTGCGACCATTCTGTTTTTCCCGTTTAGTATTCCATAAAGTACATGGGAATGTTTGATACTTCAGTGGGCCAAAGGAAGTGTCCTAGCATGCTTGAGGTGGCGGGCTCGGCTAGGAGGTGCGGAGGTGCTGATTCAGATCTATGTTATTTATTTATTTATTTTTTATGGTGCTGGGGATTGAACCCGGGGCCTGTGCGTGCAAGGCAAGCACTCTACCAACTGAGCTATATGCCCAGCCTCTTGATTTAGATCTTAAGTGCTCCCAAAGGCCCGTGTCAGACTTGGTCCCCAATGAGGTGCTCTTTGGAGATGGTGGAACCTTTAATCATAACTTTATTTTAATTTATTAATTTGTATGTGGTGCTGAGAATCGACCCGGTGTCTCACCTGCACTACCGCTGAGCGCTCTACCGCTGAGCCACAACCCCAGTCCCCATGGTGGAACCTTTAAGAGATGAGCTTGGTGGGAGGCCTCTGGGGTCCTTGGGGACATGAATTTGAATGGGATTACGGACCTTGGTCCTTTACTCTCTCTGCACTGCCACACGCCTCCACCATGACACGTGGCCTTGCCAAAGGCCTAAGGCGACAAGGCCAACTGATCACCACCTGGAACCTCCAACACTGTGAGCCAAAGCAAACCTTTTCTCTTTATAAGCTGATTATGTCAGGTATTAGTTACAGTGACAGAAAACTGAGTGATACCATAGGTGAGGGGCATTAAATGCATTTTCAGCTTATAGCACTTTCAACTCTCGAGGGGCTTACCAGGATGTAGCCCACTGTAAGCTGAGGCATCTGTCCTTACTGCCATCTGACTGCTTTCCTGACATCTGGCAGCAACAGATGGAAGAGTCTGATATTCCAGGGGTCTGCCTATGTCGGCCACCCTCCCAGGTCCCTCAGCCCCATCCCACCTGCCACCTGCCTGCTTTGCTCTGACAGGAGCAGTCAAGTTGAGGGGCGAAGGAAGCAAGGCCAGGCCTGGTGATGGTGCCGGAACGGGAGAGGGAGAAGTGACCGTGACAGCCTCGCCGCGTCCTCACATCCCTGGGAAGCAGGAGTTCTGCCCACGGGGCAGGTGGGCACACCGCGTCAGCGTGCAGCTAGCGGCCTGGCTCTGCCAAGCCCAGCTCCTTCCCACATGGGCCCCACGGGAAGCTGGCATTCGACCTCACCCGGGGCTCCCCAGCACTGTCACCTTTCACACCAGCGGGGCCACAGTGGCCCAAGTGGCAGCAGCTGTTAGAAATATTTCACAGAGGGGCTGGGATTATGGCGCAGTGGTAGCGTGCTTGCCTAACATGCGTGAGGCACTGGGTTCGATCCTCAGCACCATGTATAAATAATAAATGAATAAAATAAAGATCCATCAACAACTAAAAAAATATTAAAAAAAAAAGAAAAAGAAATATCTCACAGAAATAATTCACAGGATATGGTGATGGTGAGAGCATGGGTGATGGAGGAGAGGGCTGGAGACTCTGGAGAGGAAACTGCCCACTGAAATGGGGAGGCGGGAGAAGGAGGCGAGGCTGAGGCTGAAGTGCACCTGTTGGAGGCTTGGCTCTGAAGCCTCCTGGAGGCTGTGGGAACAGAGGTTCCACAGATTACACCACAGAGGCCACATCTGGCCTGCTGCCTTTTTTAAAAAAAATAAACATTTAATTGTAGAATAGGTTTTTTTTGTTTGTTTTGAGACAGGGTCTTGCTGTGTTGCCTAGGCTGGCCTCAAACAATCCTACGATCCTCCTGCCTCAGTCTCCTGAATGGCTGGGACAGAGGCATGCACCACTGCTCCTGGTTTAATTTTAGCGTAGTTTCAGATTTACAGTCCAGTTGCAAGAATACGACGGAGTTGCTGTGTCCTTGCGCTCGGGCTTTCCTATTGTTACCATGGAGGCACATTGGCCCTGGGTGACATATCACATCATCACTGACACACTGCTGTTCACTGAAGCCCACACGGAAACCAATCTGATTTCTGCAGTTTTCCCCTAATGTCCTTTTTCTGGACACTCAGGATCCTGTGCTATATTTAGTGGTCACGTCTCCAAAGGTTCCTGAACTACATGGTGACAGTTTCTCAGACTTTCCTTACCCTTGAGACCTTTTGAAGAAAAAAAAATTTTTCCCCCATGTTTCCCCATTAACAATGCGGTCCAGGCACAGGCCTGGCTGATGTGCACATGGGGCAGGCTTGCTCCACCTCTTCTTTCTACACAGCCAGTGCAAGAACGCAGCCTGTGGTCAGCATCAGGAGGCCAGATTCTGAAAACTTAACAGCTTTACTGAGATATAATTGACAATAAAAACTGGACAGGGCCTGGGGTTTAGCTCAGTGGCCCAGTGCACGCTGAGCATGTGAGGTCCTGGGCTCCACCCAACGCCTCAGGAACCAACAGAGTAGACACAGTGTATAGCTTGGTGTCTGATATGTGCATGCACTGTGAGATGACGGCCACCATCAAGCTAGTTCATAGTAGTGTCACTCTTCACAACTGGCACGCTGTCCTTCTGTTTTGGTGGTGAGCACCCTTACCATCTACCCTCTTAGCAAATTTCCAGGACACAAGACAGTCACCGTGCTGGGAACTGGATCTCCAGAACTTATCTATTCATCCTGCATGACTGGAGCCTGTGCCCTGGGACTAGCTCCTCCCTCTTTCCTCTTCCACTCTGCCCCAGGTGTCAGACTGTTTCAGATTCCACACGAGTGACACCATGTGGCATTTGTCCTTTGTGCCTGGCTTATTTCACTTAACACGATGTCCTCCCAGTTCAACCATGTCAGGATGTCCTTTTTTAGGGCTGGACGATACTCCACTGTACAATCTCCACATCTACTCACTGTTCACACTCTCCATCCCTCCATCGCGTTTCCTGTGTCCGTCCACATGGAGAACGACAGTTCTGAGGACTAGTGGGCACTCCGTAGAATGAGTGTCCTTCAGTCTGGGTTTATCTGACACCTTTTTCCTCTGCCTGTTGTTGACACTTCAATTGGTACACTAACTCTCTCTCTCTCTCTCTCACACTCTCTCTCTCTCTCTCTCTCACACACACACACGCAGTCTGTGGCTGTGTTTGCTCTAAAATCTGCAGGTTGGACACTGTCATCCCTCAGTATCTGCAGAGGACTGGCTCTAGGACCCCCTTGAGGAGACCAAATTCAAGAATGCTTGTTCCTTATATAAAATGGCACAATATTTGCAGAGAACCTGTCTATGCATACCCTCCCATAGGCTTTAAATCATCTCTGGATGACTAATAAAACCTGACACAATGTAAATGCCACATATGTCCCTGTTATACTGCACTGTTATGGTGAAACTAACAAGAAAAACATCAGTACAGTGTTCAGCACAGATGCAACCCTGCCCTGAATACCGGCGAAGCCTGGGTGCAGTCCATGGACACAGACACCAGGATGGACCATTCTGTACCCACCCCTGGTGCCTCCATGCACCATGCACGGGGGTGCCAGTTGTGTCCCTCCCCAGATAGGAAGATCAAAACTGTCTCTCAATGCTGCCCAAGGTCCCTGGGGCAGGATCTGCTGGTGGGACCCACAGCCTCGGCTGGCTCACAGGTCAGCTGCGTGGAGCCCTGCACACGCTGTCTACAAAGCACAGCCTGCGGTCACTCACTCTCCCTGCAAGGGTGACAGATTGCTCAGAGGCTGGGTGGGTGATGCTGAGTTTCCCAAAGACAAGCCGCCTCTGGGGGATCCAGGAAGCTGGTGTCTGCAGGGCTAGTGTCAGGGACTGGCCACCTCTGGAGGACCCAGGGAGCTGTGTCTGCAGGGCTGGTGTCAGGAGCTGGCTCTGGCCAGCAGTGACTGAGTCCCACGTGAGGAAAGTTCAGGGGGCAACTCCACAGTGACACCGGGGCCCGGGCTGCCCAGGGCGGGGCCTCCTGTGGATGTCTCTGCCACTGCTCCATGGTGGGTAATCACTAGGAAGCAATCAGCCACGTGGCTCTGTGGTCAACGGATGCCAGGCCACAAAAGTGAGGCAGGTGTCATGGGCAGATGGACAGATGGGCTCCACCACCTCAAGCCTAGAGCAATAAAACCCTGAACATGGAGGAAGGGCTGTGGCGGCGGCGTCCCAGATCCAGACTTTGGCTTTTAATCAACTCTCCAATTTCCAAGGAGACCTTTTTGGGTGCTTAAAATATACCCCATAATTCCACTCTTCTCTTAGATGTGGCATCCCAAAAATGTAATTTCCCCTTTGGTCTAAAATGGCCTGAGATCATTCCAGAACATCAGGCTCTGCCCTTTCATGCACAGGCCAGAAAGGCAGCCCATACAGGAGGGACAGTGCCACCTGACCCCTCCTGTGCTCCCAGGCACTTCTTAAGAAAAGGCCTTGGGACACATGACAGCTGGGCACGCTGGTCATCGACCTCAGCTCGCCTCCAGAAGGTACAGTGCAATTCCCTGCCAACAGTTGTACATGATATTGTTCATGGGGCAATAAGAAAAGAAGTCTGTACGAGTTCAATACAGATGCACAGCTGCCAGGCACGGAAGCCAGGTACCCACACATGCTAGGCAAGCGCGTTGCCACCCAGCTGTATGCTCCTGAGCTCCAAAGCCATTTTTTCCCTCAAATATTTGAATCCACAGTGGCCTGAATTTGTGAATGTGGAACCTGTGGCTATAGAACCCGGGGACGCTGAGGGCAAACTGTCCTAGAGGCTGGCACATATTTCCTACAAAGGACCAGGTAGTAAATACTTTGACTTTGCTGGCCAGATGGTGTCTCTGTTGCAATTCCTCAGTTCCAGTGTGGCAACAAGAAAGCTGCTAGATATGATAGGTAAATTTATGTTCGTGGCTGTATGCCAGTAAAACTTTATTTGTAGAAACAGGTGCAGGCAGATTCATCCTGTGAGCTGTAATTTGCCAACCCTTGATATATACAGAAAGAATGGAACATCAAATGAAGAAAAGATGCTAAAAACAAACGAAGTGTCACTTGATAAAAGCAGACAAAAAAGCAAACTCAGGAGCATGAAACTTCGCCACAGTGGGGATCTCTGGACACAGACAACGAGACACATTCCCTGGCAGCAGCTCCTGGTCTGTTTCCTCTTGGGGACATGCTTAAAGGAGAGATGAACCACAGCTGACCTCTGGCACAGGTTCAAAATGTCACCTGAAGAAGGAACAGAAGATCCAGCGCACACAGAGCCAGTGCCAGCTGTATGAGAAAACTGCTGCAGCACTTGGACTCCCGACACAGAGGTCAGGCCAAGGCCCCCAGGATGCCAGCAAGCATGGACAGTACCGGCCCCTTCGTACACACAGCAGAGTGCTGAGGTGCTGGACAAGCCGCTGTCACTCACACCCAGGTAGGACAGTGTGAGGTTTTATCATGCTACTCCCAACAGTGGGAAATTAAAAACGTCTGAATTGCTTTCTCTTTCAGGTACTCAGGACTGAACCAGGGGCACTCTACCCTGGAGCCACATCCCCAGTTCTTACTTATTTATTTATTTTTGGTACCAGGGATTGAGCCCAGGGGCACTCAACCCCTGAGCCACATGCTGAGGCCTTTTTCATTTTTAATTTTGAGATAGGGTCTTGCTAACTCACATAGGGCCTTGCTAAACTGCTGAAGCTGGCTTTCCACTTGCAATCTTCCTGCCTTAGCCTCCAGAGACCACAGGTATGCGCCTGGACTTCTAATTTTTAAAAAAAATATTTTCTTAGTTGTAGATGAACACAACACCTTTATTTTATTTTATGTGGTGCTGAGGATCGAACTCAGTGCCTCACGCATGCAAGGCAAGCACTCAACTGCTGAGCCACAACCCCAGTCCTCTTTTAATTTCTGAGACACGGTCTCACTAAGTTGCTGAGGCTGGTCTCCAACTTGCCAACCTCCCACCTCAGACTTCTGAGTGGCTGGGATCATAGGCATGCGTCACTGTGCCCAACTGGATTGTTTATGGAATTTTCCATTTAGTATTTTTGAACCACAGTTAACCACGGATAACAGAAACTGCAGAAATCAAAATCATAGATAAGGGGGACTACTGTACACTTCTTTGCAAGAAAACTTGCTGGGAGTACATCACTTTTCAATGCTGGAGGTCCCCAACTGCAATTTTTGACATTAGACTTTTAAAAATAATACTTTTAAGATGAGCCTCCAAGTTGCCCTGAAAGAACAGACTCTTAGGTGGAATACCAAATCCTGGTACCCCGTACAACTGGTGTCTTCCACTTGGCTGGCCGGAGGACAAAAAGCTGCACCAGCCACCTCCTGAATGACAATGCTGGCACCCCACTTCTCCTCCACCTCACAGCCACCCCACAGAGGTGCTGAATACAGTCGGGTTGATGTCTAACTCCAAGGTGTGATGTTGCCAAAAAACAGTTTGAAAAGATCTAGGCAGAGAAGCCTGTGATACTTCCATCACTCTTTGTAGGCAGCTGACCTAAAACGGCGTTTTTAAATGGGGTGACTATGCTCCTCAGGGGACACTTACCAGCATCTGGGGACATTTTTGGTTGTCACAGTTGGTGATGGGGGTGCTACTGGCATCTAGCAGGCAGGGACTGGAGGTAGCGCTCAAGGCCCCAGAGTGCACAGGACAGAACCCAGCCCCCCATTGTAGAAAATGATCCTGCCCCCAAATCTGCCAATAGAGCCTAGGCTGTGAACTTAGGTTAGAACAGGGAGTGTGACCTTTGTCCCCAGAGGTTTCTGTCAAGGCTCACCACTGCTTGTCCCCTGTAGGATGTGCCCAGTGCTCTGGGTTCCTGCCTGGCCCCTGTCCTCTTTGGGCTGCTGATCTCCACAAACTGCCTTCCTGACCTTCACGCAAACACCCCAGGGAAGCCACAGGGGGAAAAGCGGCCAGAGGTTCTATTCACTGTGTCCGTCCTGCTGTCCCCCCAGGGGAGCCACTTCCCTCTAGGGCTCCCAGGAGCCCGGGACCCAGGCCACACTGAACTTCTCTTCACCCTGCACCTCCTACCCGTGCTTGTTCTCCTGCCTCCACGGATTTGTGACCTCAACGTTCTCACTGATGACCACTTGGTCACCCGGCCTGCAGGTGGACAGGGCCAGTTGGAGCACTGAATATTGATGAGGCAGGGATGGGTCTTCTGAGAGTCCCAATTCTGCCACCTCCTCTGCCACCTCACCTCCCTCCCCTACCAAGCTGCTGAGGTCCTGACGGGGACGGATACAGACCAGGCCATCTGTGGGCTGGGCATTCAGACCTGGGCCACAGACGGGCCCGCCTGTGAGGCTCCGGCCTGCCTGTCCCCTCACTGGATGCTGAACAGAAACATATGGATCTCTCTTTGCTGGCTTGAGATGCCAGTGACTTCTGCTCCTGAGGTCCTATCCCCATCCCAGCCTTGTCTGCTCTGCTCTGAAGAGGGTCCCAGGAGGCCTGTTTTTGGCCACGTGCCCCTCCCTCTCCACACTGGTTTCTCCCAGCAAACTCACTTCCTCTCATGGCTGCCGGGCGAGGGGAGGGCACATGCTTGCTGGTAGGTGTCCGAGCTTGCCCCTGGCTGGGTCATGTGACCAGATGACCTCTAAGGCAAGTGCCAGGGTCCCGGGGATCTTTGAGCTCCCAGTGCTCAATTCTGCCTTGGACAAAGCTCCCCAGCCAGCCTCCTCACCCTGTCTCCCCAGGGACCTGCCTGACTCTGCTCTGGTGGCACAGGGCTGGGCTGCTCCCAGGCCTCCCTTTCCTGCCCAGCTCTGATGCTTTCCCTCAGGGGAGCCATGAGCAAAGGCTCCTGTTGCCTCCAGGGCCTGCTTGTCCCCACAGCAACCGGAGGTGAGCCTTCCTCAGCTAGGGTCCCTCGGCAGGCTCAGCAACACCTGCAGATGTCCCTCCCAGTGGTGCCCAGGTGTTTACCAGTCCCCATCTGCTGCTGGGAGGCTCCAACCCTGCACTCACCCGCAACAGGCTTCTGGCAGGGACGTGGCTCTCCTCCTCCATGGGGGTCAGGGATCATCTTCATGGGAACCACCCCCGGACCCACGACACTGCTCTGGCAGGGGACACTGGAGCGCTGATACTGGCCTGCCCGGGGCAAGAAGGGGCCTGGGCCTGGGCCAAAGCAGAGCAATGAAGCGTAGACCCCACTGGTGAGCAGAGAACCCACGTGGTCCAGCCACAGTGTGGACACTACTCAGCCAGGAGAAAACTGACCGGCTACAAGGCGAATGAGCCGGGAAAACACGGAGCACAGGGCAGATGGAGTGCCGCTCCATTTATACGCCACGTCCAGAGCAGGCAAATGCAGAGAGACGGAAAGCAGCCAGAGGCTGGCAGAGGCTGGGGAGGGCATGGGGGTGGCTGCCAATGGATGGAGTCTCCTTCTGGGTGGGGAAGGCATTCTGGACCTAGACAGAGGTCCCAGAGGATGTCCCACACCGAGTTTGTCAAATGCCATTGGATTAGTGTGTTTTGTATTGGTGCAGCAGAACGCCTCGGGTAGACGACTAGATAAAGGGAACAGGTCTGTGGCTCAGTCTGGAGGTTCAAGGGCAGGGTGCACCACCAGCTCCGCTCCGGTGTGGGCCACTGGCTGCATCGCACCATGGCGGAAGTGCATGGGTGAGCGAGCAGTCACACGGCCACACTCAGAGCCAGAGAAGAGACCAGCCTCCCACTACTCTACCTCTTCAAGGTCCCGCCTCCCAATACGGCCACCCCGGGAACCAGGATTCCAACACACGAACTTTCAGGGGACAAACTCCAACCACAGCAGCCACCGAATCCTGCACCTTAAGGAGGCGGATCACCCTCAATAGAGCTCTTGCCTAACTGCAGAGCCCAGACATGGGGCTGGCACCGCCGCTCCAGACCTGCTGTCTGTCACCCTGGCGGAGTGCTGTCTGTGTGCCTCAGTTTCCCCAAGTGTCAGGTGGGGATGGTCACTGTGCTCGTGTCAGGGTGTGATGAGGAAGCCAAGAGATGACACAGGCCTGTCCACATCTGGCCTAACAGACTCAGAGAGAGGGACGTGGCCTGGGCAGGTGACCTGAGAGCCAAGGTCAAGATGAAGATGACACTGTGGTCTGGGTTGATGGCCCTGGCCTGCTGCTGTGGGTGGTGGGAAAAGAGATGATGCCAGGCTGGTGAGGGGCTAAGGGAGTCTGGAGTCACTCGAGGTTGGGATTGTGAAGACTCCAAGGAAGCTGGGGTGCAGGGTCAGGCTAGGTGGGCGTAAATCCCAGTTAGTCTAATGACAGGCTCATCTGGGGTCTTCAGAGGTGGGTCCAGGGAAGCAGCGAGCTCCAGAGCCCTTCCCTGGTCTGTGGCACCAGTGCCTCTGTGGGTGAGCCAGGGGGCCGGCCAGGGCCTTTCTTGTCTATGTGCCGAGCAGCTTGTCCCTGGCACCTCTCTCAGCCTCCTCTCCCGGCGTGGACCAGGGCACTGTGGCTAAACAGAGGCCTGGACCCCTGGGAAAACAGTCCAGTGAGCAAGCATCCTTATTTCATTTCTGCTTTCAGAATTAAGCCCTGTGCTCACCATCCACCACCGGGAGTACATGAGAACTCGGGAAAGAGCCAAGAGGGCCCAGGCCTTGCCTCATCCAGAGGAGGAAACGGAGTGCCTGCCTGCTGGGGGATCGTAAGGCCGGCAGGGGAAGGAGAAGGGTCAAAGATGTCTTCTGGGGACATCTTTGTGGGGAAGCCAGCAGGTGACGGTACAGGCTGCTTTATCTAGAACCTTTAGGTTGGCAAGAGTTGCCCACAACTGGCAATGGAGCCCGGTGTGCACAGAGTACCCCGCACGGCTCACGGCCCTGCTGAGACCACGGTCCCAAGCAGATATCCCATTTCTGGAGAGGCAAAGGGTCTGCTGCCTCCCAGCTGGATGAGGCCCATGGCTCCTGCTGTCCCCTCGTCCTGTGAAAGGGTGACAGCACAGTTAACTGCAGGGCGGGCACATCAGCTGACGGGGCCGGCTTTCTACGGCTCCCTTCCTGCTTTCTGGTCAGAACTGCACAGCAAGGCTGCAACCCGCGCCTGGAGGTGGAGGGAGCACCCAGCGACACCCTAACCTCAGAACAACTCAACTTCTCCTTTTGGGAAGCTGAGAAAAAGCCCCGAACGCTGCAAGCTGCACGATTTTCAGCAGCCTGGGACAGGCAGAGGAGGAGAATGTGCATAAAGACACACATTCACATAAAGAGGCCGTGTGAGCAATGGGCCCAGGCAGGGTCCGGAGCTGGGACCGTTGGGGCTACCTGTGGTGTGTGGCCTGGAGAGTCCCCAAAAAGACACTTCTAAGTCCTGAACCCAGGAAGCTGTGACTGTGACCTTATTTGGAAACAAGGTCTTTGCAGATGTAATTAAGATAAGGATCTTAAGATGAGGTCACCCATGATTCAGGGTGAACCCCAAACCCAATGACAAGAGAAAAGAGAGTGAGATTAGGGATGCTGACACACAGGGCACAAGGCCACAAGAAGATGGGGGCAGAGATCAGGCGACACATGCACAGGCCAAGGAACCCTAAGGACTGTGAGAGCCACCAGAAGCCAGGAGAAGCAGGAGAGGGCCCCCGCGCCCTGGAGTCTCCAGGTGGAACCAGCCCAGCCCACACCTTGACTCTGGACTTTCGGCTTCAAGACCTGTAAGAACAAATCCTCCTGCTCCTGTCTGGGAGAATGACGTCTGTTTAAGTCACTGACTTTGCTGCCCTGTGTTAACAGAGGGCACCAGAAACTTGCAGGGCAGCGCAGCTCTGTGGAGCCCAGTTCCCTCATCTTTACAGCAGGCGGCGGCACCACGTGAGTCTGAGAGGCGGCGGGAAGAACCAGGAGGCCCAGCCTGACACCCAGTGGGCCTGGCGACGTGGGAGTGATCAGTCCCCCTATCAGAAAATAACTGGGTCACCTCAGAGTGCCTGGAACTATGGATGGCATCTATATGCTTGGTGTCTAAAATTAATTGCGACTGGGCCTCATGGGGGTGACTCTAAGGTGAAAGTTCTCATACAGGGGAGATTCTGTTCTCAGGGGACATAGACAATGCTTGGGGACATTTCTGGTTGTCACACCTGCTGAGGGAGGTGCTACTGGTATCACCTGAGGAGTGGGGACCAGGCATACTGCTGAACACACTTCAATGTGCAGGAGGATCTTACCAGAGAAAGACACAGCCCCGAACGTCGGCCCCTGCTAGGGAACGGCTGAGCTAGGGCCCCCGTCCCTTTGCATGCAGTTGCCCAGGAAGCACGTTGTTGCCAGGACATGGCATTGGCTCAGGCTCATTTTGGAAGCCAGTGTGGGCACCACCCTCGAGTGGCTTCTAACTGCTGGAGAAAATGGGCCTCGCTGGCTCAAGCTGTTGAGGCCCCAAGGAGGCTGCCTGGCGAGATCAGGAGTCTGACTCATGAAGGGTGACTAACGGCCATCCACCACGTCCAGGACAACCTGCCAGAATCCCTCAGGGCTGCTGCAGGAAAGGAGGTGCAGGCATGGAGGCCAGGGGAGCCCGACCGGCAGCGAGGCAGGAATCACGGGTCCCAGGATGACGGCAGAGCAGGGGAGGCCCTCAGGGACAAAGGCACAAAATGCCACAGCCTGTTACTTGAGGGGGCTACTGTGGGCTGACCTGCGTACCCCGCAACAGAAGTGAGTCTACACTCACTCCCAGAACCTGAAAATGTGATGTTATTTGGAAACAAGGTTTTATTAGTCTGTTTTCTTTTGCTATAACAAAATACCTGAAGCTAAGCACCTTATAAAGAACAGAATTCATTTGGCACAGTTTTAGAGGCTAAAAGTCCCAAGATGGGCTGGCCCTATCTGTGTGGCCTCTGGTAAGAGCTCTCTGGCTGCGTCACAGCATGGCAGGGAAGTAGAAAAGAAACCAGCTATGCTACAGCTTGGATCTGGAATGCCCCATGAAGCCTCATGTGCTTGGTTCCCAGCTTGGAGTGCGACTGGGTGGTGAGGCCTAGAGGGAAGTCTCCTGATCATATGAGGATGTGTCCTTGTAGGGGACAATAGACCCTGGCCTCCTTTTCTTTTTTTTTTTTGCTTCCTGGCCATCACGAGGAGAGCAATTTCCTCTGCCATGATGTCCTTACTGCCTCGCCACAGGCCCCAAACCAACAGACCAATTCATCATGGCCTGAAGCCTCCAAAATTGAGCCAAACCAAACCTTTCTTCTTTTTATGCTGCTCTACCTCAGGAAAGCTAACCTCCATGAGCTGCATGCGTGGGGCCGAGAGTGCGGGGGTGGCCTCACCCTCTGACAACCCAGTCTTGTGAGAACTCACTCCTCCCAGAAGCCAGTGTGCACCCCTTCCACGTGCAGCCTCCCAGGCCTGATCACCTTGCACTAGGTCCACATTTTTTTTTTAAATATTTATTTTTTAGTTGTAAGTGGACAGTATATCTTTATTTTATTTTTATGTGGTGCTGAGGATCAAACCCAGGGCCTCACGCGTGCTAGGCGAGCACGCTACCACTGCGCCATAACCCCAGCCCCACATTTTTTTTTTTTGGTACCAAAGTTTGAACCTGGGGTGCTTAAGCACTGAGCCACATCCCCATCCCTTTTTGTTTTTTATTTTGAGATAGGGCCTCGCTAAGCTGCTGAGGCTGGCTTTGAACTTGCAAGCCTCCTGCCTCAGCCTCCTAAGTCACTGCATGGGCCACTGTACCTGGCTAGGCCCCACCTCTTAAAGGTTCTACCACCTCAACAGTGCCGCCCTGGAGACCCCGCCACCAGCGCAGGGACCTCTGGAGGGCACACTCAAAGCACAGCAAGGCTTGCAGATGCAGCCGGTTAGGATAAGGTGATGACGGGGCAAGATGGGTCCTAGACCCAAAAAGTGGCATCCTGACTGTAAGGACAGGTGGAGACAGACACCCACACACCCACGCTGACACAGGCAAAGGCTGGAGCCCCCGAAGCTGGGGCAGGAGGGGTCCTATCTGTGGGCTTTGGAGGGAATGTGGCCCTGAAGACACCTCGATACTGGACCTGTGGCCTCCAGAACCGTGAGAGCCCCCTGCTGAGGTGCCATGGTACGGCAGCCACAGGAAACTCGACCGTGTCCTGCAGGGTCCTTGGGAGAGAGTAAACTGCTGTGGAGGCAGCAGGGTGCTGGCAGAATGTGGACCCTGAACTCAGACCTGGGTGTTGACTGCCCCGTCCATGGCCTGCTGAGACCTTGGGGGCTCGGCAGGTCGCCTCAGTGCAGCTGTGTTCAAGGTGATTCAAGGTGGGGCTTCTGGGAAGCATCAGATCCGAGGGCCCAGGCTTCACCAGGGGATCGATCCATCAAGAGATTCTCCACTGACGGAGCCACAGGGAAGGTCCTCTGTGGCTCTAGAGGATGTGGGCCACTGAGGCGAGCAGCGTGGCCACTGTGGTGCTCTGCCCACCCCAGGCCCAGAGAACAGAGCCAGCGCCACAGACTTGAGACCCGAGACTCTGAGCCCAAACACAGCTTTCCTCTTTGTTTTCCTCAGTATTTTGTCACAGGGACAAAAAGCCAACACAGCAGGGCTCCCGCGTTCCCACCGTGGGTTCCTGACAGTGAGCATCCACTGGGCAAAACCCTTGTGGGTCACCATGCGTCCGCCTCTCACGCATTTGACTTCTAACGTCCTGTTTTGTCCTGACGTGGCCACCAGGCACGAACGCCCTGGCCTGGCACACCCTCGTGGCCTCCACCTGCCTACAGCAAGGAATTCCCAAACTGGGATGAAGTCAGGTCTCAGGACCCCGAGCAGGCCGTGTCCGCCTCTGCTCAGCTGTGTGACCAGCGTCCTTCCCGTGGCGCACAGGGCCTGCTCGGCCATCACCTGCCTGCCCCTAGCCTCTGCTCTGCCCTCGCTCACCCCACCCAGCATCTCCTGATGCACACGGCAGCCTCCTGCCCAGATGGCCACCTGGCCCACCCAGACTCCCCCCACGCCCAGCTCAGCTGTCGCACCTTTCCTCCCGAACCCTGTGCTCCTGGGCCTGTCTGCCATTCTCGATGGCAGTCTGTCATAAGAGGCTCTGTCTGTTTTGCTATCTGTCTGCTCCATGAGGGAAGACCTTGGCAATGATCTCGGCCACCACGTGGCCCAGAGCCCAGACCGGAGCCTCACACTGGCTGCGACCAGCAGCCCTTCTCACCTGTGGGAGATGCAGATGGTACCAAATGGATACCCTGGTTTTTTTTCCCTATACGTATGTAAGTATGGTTAAGTTGAATTCATCAACGAGGCACAGCCAGAAATCAACAAGAAAACAGAACAACTATAACAATAACCACAAAATCCTGTGAACGTGCCGTCTCCCTCCAGATCTCCTCCAGCACTCGCCCATCTTCTCCAAAGCTGGCACCCCTAGCTCTTGGGCAGGTCCCAGCTGCCAGCGGTGATGCCCTCGTGCTTTGCAGCCACTGCTAAGTAACACGGGGGTCATGGGACCAGAAGCACTGCAACAGGGCAACGCCTGATGACCAGGACGCCTACTAGAGACCAGTGGGGAGCACACAGTGTGACCACTGGACCGGGGAGCCGCGTGTGCAGGAGGGAGCCATCTGAGAGGGGCTGTCACGCTACTCAGAAGAGGGTGCGACTTAAGACACGCAACCTGTTTACTTCTGCTTTTTTTCTATTTAAGATCTTCAGGCCACAGCTGATTACTGGTAACCGGGATATCACCAAATGAAACCTCAGGTAAGAGCCCACGGTACCTGCGGAGGGAGTGGATGGTCTGGAAGGGCAAGTGCCACGTCCAGGGCAGGTGGCATCAACAGGGCAACGGCACGGCAAAGTGCTTGGCAGCTCTTAACAAGAACACGACCCCGAGGCTTCAGGCCCCTGCAAAGCAGGGCAGAAATGGGCCCACGCCTCAGCAGGGAGCTAGGTCGGCCCTGATGGATTCTGTGGATGGTTTCAGTGAGGAAGAGGAACCGAGAGGTCTTCTTGCAGGCGTAGGCAAGTACGGCGTGGGGGATGGGCAAGAGGCCAGAGGTTAGGCCAAGAGGCCAGAGGGCAGAGGGTAGGACTGCCCCCACCCCTCCCTTCCTGGAGAAAGAAGCTTCGAGATCCTATGGGTGTAGAGATGATGACACATAGGTGTGCATTTGTCCCTTGCTGTCCACAGGACTGGCCCACGACTCCCACAAGGACACCAGATCCACAGGCGCTCAAGTCCCTTCTATAAAACAGCATCCTATTTGCACAGAACTGATAACATCCTCCCAAGGACCTCACGTGCTCTCTGGGTGACTCAAGACACCCAGAACAATGTCCGCACAGTGTCATGCTGTATTGTGCAGGGAGCGTGAGGAGAAAACCAGTCAGTCCCTGCTCAGAACAGATCAATTCTTTACCCCAAATAGTTCTGATTCATGGCTGGTTGAATCCGTGCATATGGAACCTACAGATTCTATGATGAAATATTCCCACTGGGTGCAGTTGTGCCCTGGACCCCACATGCCCTGCTTCTGTCCCCTGCAGCCCTCCAGAAATGCCCTCGGATCACAAGCCTGAGGCCAGCCTCACAACCTGGTGAGGCCCTAAGCAGCGTAGCAAGACCCTGTCTCAAAATGAAAAATAGCCTGGGATGTAGCTCAGTGGTACAGCACCCCTGGGTTAATCCCCAGCACCAGGAAGAACAAACGAAAGAAAGAAAAGGAGAGCTCTTAAGCCACAGAGGCATGTCACTAAGTGACAGAAGCCAGTCTGAAAAGGCTACCCACCCTACTCTCCGACTCTGACACTGTGGAAAGGCAACGCTATGAGGACAGTGGTCAGCGGGTGCCAGGAAGGGACGATCAAGCAGAGCAGAACCGTGCAAGTCTCCTGCGTGGCGTTCTGTGCTGTTACACAGGAACGGCGGCCACGGGGCTTTATGCACCTGTCCAAATGCACAGATGAACCCTGGGGTGAACCTGGGACTCCAGTTACCACCAATGTATCAACAGGGCTTAGTTCAACTGCGAAGCTGCCCCTCCAGGCACACAGTGGGGAGCCCAGGAGGAGCCTGCGGGGACTCAGGGTTACCTGCTGTTTCTGGAATCTCAAATGCTCTAAAACAGCACATTAAACAAGAAAAAGTAGAGTCCTGGACCCCAAACTCAGGGCTGCAGGCCCCGAGCCCACCCCCCACCCCTGACAAGGTGATGATGGCTGCACTGTCTGGATTCACACGGATGCATCAAGTGGGGTCACTATGTGGTCACTTCTGCACCCCCTGCATCCATATCTGTGACCAGCAAGCTCATTCACAGTGACATGTGAATGGCTCCTATGGGGTTTGGCCAAAAGGGACACTGCACAGAGGACAGGGGGTGTAGGAGGCTGGGGTGCTTCCTTCTCTGCTGCCCCTGTGGACGATGCTGCCCAGAGACCCCCTCGTAACCCTGCTAGGGCTGCGGCCTGCCTTGCTGCTTTGTCTACCCTGCTGTCCTCCAGAAATGCCTCTACGTGTCCAGCGTGAGCACACTGGCCTTTGCTCCCTGGGACCTGGGACAGCTGGTGCTGCGGATTATCACCCACACATTTCACTTTCTGGATTTCGGCCTCCTGGGACTGGCCGGTTCCTAGGACTCATCTGTAAACCAACACCTGTGTGTGAACCATCGCACCCCGAGCCCAACAGCAGGTCACCTCCACCCCCTGCCCTAATCACGGGGCTACCGGGGCAACCCCTGTGCCCAGAGCCCTGCCGTGACCTGAAGGAGCCAACCCTCAGCCTGTTTCTCCGGCCTCGCTAGTTCCTTCCCACAAAACTAGAACAAACCCCGCCCGTCCTCCTGACCGACCCTCGTGCTTCCCCAGGTGGCCGCGTGCTGTGCAGCGCCCACTGCATGGGAGTGTAAATGGCAGACTCCTGCCTGATCGGCCAGCCTTGTCCCACCTAAGTGATAATAAAATCCTTTTTTTTTTGTAGTGCTGCAGATGAACTCGGGGCTTGTGCGTGCCAGGTAAGCGCGCTGTCACCAAGCCCTACCCCCAATCCCAAACCCACATTTTCAAAGGCCAGGGTCCCCTCCTGCCGCGCGGCCCCCACACTCACCTCCAGCACGGGGCCAGCCCCCAGGATGGTCCTCTCCACGCCGCTGGCGTAGCCCTTCTGGCTGAGGGCCGTGAGGCAGTGGATCAGGAAGTTGGTGCTCTGGGTCTTGCCGGAGCCGCTCTCGCCCGAGATCACGATGCACTGGTTGACGCGCTTCCTCAGCATGGCGTAGTAGGCCACGTCTGCCAGCGCGAAGACGTGGGGCTCCAGCTTGCCCAGCTGCTGGTTCTCGTACATCTTCACGTACTTGGGGTTGTAGATCGGGAGGAACTTGAAGGGGTTGATGGCTACCAGGATGCTCCCCGCGTACGTGTAGATCTTCTGCTGCAGGAAGCGGTGCTTGAGGTTCTTCAGGAGGTTGTCCTCGGTCAGCTCGGGGAGGTTGCACAGGTCGTCAAAGTCCGCCTGCTGTCGCGGCAATAGGCCGCGTTCCACCAGGCGCCGGGCAGCCGTGGCCTGGGCCACCAGCTGCATGTGCACGTACTTGATGGTCCCGTCCGCGTTGCGCTCCTGCAGCAGGAAGTAGTAGCCGTCCTCCTGTGGGTGCTCGTCCTGTGCCCGCCGGGGCCACAGCAGCACACGGTGCACGGGCGAGTCGCTGGCGTCCAGCACCCACTCCTCCCCGCCCGACTCCTTCACCTCCACCAGCACGTAGCGCTTCGTGCCGTCCAGCCGCAGACTGGCGATGGCGTCCCTGATGACGTCGGACGTGGTGCTGTCCTTGGTGGCAGTCACGCGGCAGGAGGCCTGGCCCTCGGTGGTGGACAGCCGTGGGTAGATGTGCAGGTGGTAGGCTGCCTGCTCCCGGCGGCCGGAGCTGCCCGCCTCTTGCACACTCATCCTGCCGGCCGCCTGGCTTCAGCATGCCTCCCGGGCTCGGGGCGAGCGCGTCCCAGAGCTGCAAGAGAGGTCAGGACCAGTCAGCGTCCAAACGGTGGGAAGAGGGATGTGCAGGCAGCCCCGCACAGGCAGCACCAGGCCTGTGGCCAGACCCCCGCCCCCGCCCGGGCCGGGAGCAACCACTCTCCCGGGCAGGAGTGCAAGAGCCTGTCTGGTCTCTTTTCTCCAGTGTGGAGATGGAACCCAGGTCCTGGGCACACGAGGTAAGTGCTCTACCACTGACCACACCCCGCCCCTTCCCTCTGCCCTTTAATGAGACATCTGACTCATGTGGCTCTTATGAGTGACGTCACCAGACAACTGCAAGGCCAGATCCTCTGAAGTTGCCCCATCCCAGCCCTGGGTCCACCCTGCCCCAAGTTAGTCTCTTAATCCCACAGCCCACAGGCCACGGCCACCTCTCAGCTAAGCCTCCACTGCCCACATCCTTCCTGGCCTCTGCTCTCTGACAAAACCTCCCCAGCAGCTGCCCGAGCAGATAAAGACTTGGCCCCACGGGCCCGGCTACGTCACCACAACAAACCCGGGCCAGAGTGCTGGCAGAGAACAAGGCTGAAACCTGTTTGGAAACTGGGGTCCCCGAAACCCAACCAAGAAAGATGAGGTCAGGGCAAGCCACTGAGGACGGCTGGAGCAAACAGTGCAGAGGCATCTGCTTCCAGAGTGGCTCCAGCCTCCTGCGAGGAGCTGTTGAACAGACCCAGCCAGCGGGTGCCCTGCAGGCAACGGGCCCGTCCTCCCCAAGGCTGCCAAGGTCTAGAGCAATGAGCGAAGGCCTGAAGAATCTGACTGCAGTGGGTGCCTCAGAAGGGATCCTCAACCAGAAAGAAGACGTGAACGGACGGGTTGGTGACACGGGCATGACGCCAGGAGGCTATGTTTACTCGACTGCTGTCCATGTCTCAGCCACAATAAATGCTCTCTGAACGGTCTTCACATCTGGGGAGGCTGAGGGGCTGCTACAGTTGGGATCCCGTCCAAGTGTGTTCTCCAGGGGTTCTTGTGCCAGCAGCTCGGTTCCCAGTGTAATGCCGAGAGGCGGACCTTTACCAGGTGGGGCCTTGCAGGAGATGTTCAGGTCACTGGGAGACGCTTAATATTGTTCTTCTGAGGCCCTGTTTAGTCCCAAGAGTGGGTGGTTACATAAAGAGAAAATCTGCTGCTTTCCTGCCATGTGACCCCTGTGGCATGTGCCCCCAGGATGCCATTTGCTGCGAGGCTCTTACCCAAGGCCATACAGAAAGGGCTGACTGGTCTTGGACTTCCAGCTTCCAAACTGAGAGCTACACTAACCTCTTTTCTTTATGAAGTACCTAGCTTAAAGTACGTTGTTACAGCCACAGAAAAGACAGGGGTCTTCTATATTATCTTTGCAACTTTTCTGTAAGTCTCAAATTATTGCAATAGAAAAAGTTCCCGCCCTCCCCTTCTGTGGTGTTGGGGATGGAATTCAGAGCCTCACACATACAGAGCTGTTCTACCACTGAGCTGCATTCCAGCCCTGAAAAAAAAAAAAACACCTTATTTTAAAATTACATTTGCTTTGCAGGTTGATGGAAAAAGAAGATGGGTGACAGCCCATCTGGTATCTTGGAGCAAGAGGCACATATGCAGTGTGAGTCCTGTGTGTGCCAACAGAGATGGATGAGGGACAAGGACAAATCAGACCTTGGTTCAAAGCCCAGCAGGAGAGGCTGGTATGTCAATAAATGTTGGAGCACATGGAGCCCAACAGTGAGTGACACAGGTGGGAGCAACTGCTGAGGGTCCAGGGGATGGACCACCCCTGAGAACCTGAGGGGAAGGAGTGCATTCTGAAGTGCGAGAGGGGCGCAGTCAGCCATGGCTTGACTTTATGAATAGAGTTTTATTGGATGGCAGCCTGGCCACTCATCTGCATGCTGTCTGTGGCTGCCTCACCACCTGGCAAGGTGGGACAGGCACAGCAGAGACTTTAAGGCCCAGAAAGCCTGAGATACTCACCATGCGGTCAGAGAAGTGACCAGAGAAGCTTTGTTAACTTCTGCCCCAGCAGAAGCATGACTCAGCCCCAGGCCTGCGGGCAGGGCCACCACAGAGGAGTCCTGCAGAAGTGTCAGGAGGGTGGAGGAGGGGCAAGGCCCGAGGCCATGCATCACCCGGGAAGGCAACAGTTCATACAGGGAGATGAGACGGGAGTATTTAGTTTTGAAAACTTAAAATGATTAAATAACTACAGTGTACTGAACTTCCCTAATGTTTTAACAGATTTATGCTACCTGTATTTTGATAAAATTTGAGTCATACAGGGCTGGGGTGTAGCTTAGTGGTAAAGAGCTTGCCTGGCATACACGGGGCTCTCAATTCCACCCAGCACTGCAAAAAAATAAACAAGAATTCTGGATCCAGGTATGTACGCCAGTCCTCAGTGTCCGCAGGTTCCACATCAGATTCAACCAACAGGGGACTGAAAATATTTGAGGGAGAAAAATGTACTGAACACATATGGACTCTGATTCTTGTCACTGTTCCCTCAACAACACAACACAACTGTGTGTACAGCATTCACACTGTGTCAGGGATCACAAGTCACAGGAGGCCTGCAGCTTCTGCACAATACGGTACCATTTTACAGAAGGGGATTCAGCATCCGCTTCAGCTTTTGGTACCACAGGGCCCTGGAGCCAACCCTCTGCAGACGCCGAGTGACAGCTGCACTTTCGGGTGTAAACCCTGACTCTTTACTTGATATGTGGGTGCACGTGACGCTTCTCACACCGTGACACAGGCCACGACAGTGTCCCACACTCTACTGTGCGAGGTATCATGGGGTCTGTGACTGTTCCTCTGCCCCTGGGCACTAGATTTCTAATCACTTCACGGGTGACGAGGGGACGCTGCTTCCTGGCATTTGTGCGCACTCCCTCAGGGTCACCCCTTCATGAGGACGTAGGTAACCAGGAGCACACAGTCACCCTTAGAAAGACCTGCAGGAAATGAGGCAGCTCATCCGCTTTGGAGATTTCTGGAAATGCTAAACACACATCTAGCATGTGACACAGCAATTCTTCCCCCAAGAGTCACACTAGAGAAAGGCCCCACAGAGACCTTCACGCCCATGCTCAGGCCGCGTCACTCCCAGAGCCCCAAACTGTAAACAAGTGCAACGTCCTTCAGCTGGTGAAGGAGAAACTGGGGAGCAAACTGGCCATCCAGGGCAGCACGGCGCCGCGGGGAGAAGCAGCCTGTGGCACCTGCTGTGGCGGGGAACAAGCAGAAGCACTGCTGGAGGAACAAAGCCGGGCAGAAGACAGTGTGGAGGGACCCAGCCACCCTGCCCCAGGTCTCCATCGCAAAGAACTGAAAACAGGGACTCAAATCCTCACGCATGAATGTCCTGGAGCACAATCCCAGCATCTGAAAATAGCCCTTAGGAAACGAACCCAGGGCTTGTGACTGGACTAATGGATGAGCAAGATGTGGTCTGTCCACACCTGGAAATATTACTCAGCCAGGTAAAGGGATGGCGCACTGACACATGCTACATATCATGAGGACAAACCTTGAAACACGTGCCGAGAGAAGCCAGACGGGAAAGACCACACAGCGTGATCCCACTGACTTGGAAATGCCCCAAACAGGCAAATTCCTAGGGACTAGTGGTTGCCAGGGGATGGGGAAGGGACAAGGGAGTGACAGCTAATGGAGACAGGGTCCTCTGGGGTGATACAGATGTTCTAGAACTAGACAGCGATGGTGGCTGTGCAGTGTGATGAACATACTAAGCGCTGCTGCACTGTATGAAGTGGTGAATTTCACGTGATTTCACCTCAATCAAATTTAAGAGTCCGAGCTGTAAAATTCCATGTATACAAAAATTCTACAAAATAAAAATGAATTTACAGAGGCAACAGCTGCTTGGTGGCTGCCTGGGCGTGGGGAGGGTTGATGAAGAGCCCGGAAGGCACTGTGGGCAATGGATGTGTCCACACTGTGGGCGTGCGGGGGACGGTGGGTCCTCACACACGCTGCACCGTGGCTAAGGGCAGGCCTTCAGGAACTGTGGTTTTTATTGTGCAACTATCACCTTCATAAGACTGCTTCCAACATGGTAAGAATCACAAGGACCCGCCTCTCCAGGAACCACCAGCTCTGCTTTCCAAACGTCCCCTTGAGCTCAGGGACTGAGTTCCTGGGGCACCATAGCAAGGAAATGGCTGGGAATCTGTGGGCACATGGGGGTTCAGAGGTGCCATGGAGCCCTGCTCTCCTGGCACAGTCTGTCACAGGATGTTCCCATGTCGTGCCATGGGGCCAGGGCAGGCAGACAGTGACTTATGCACTTCCCAGTCAGGTGAGAAACCTAGACCCGGGTTGTAGTTTTGCACCTTAAACACAGCCCCCCACACGTGTGTACACGCACACACATGCACACGCAAAGTTCCTGTAATTTGCTGCACAGGGACATTTCAGTTGATGGCTGACTGCAGATGCCATGGGGGCCCCACAGGACCACACTGCCACCTGGGCCTCCTGGTGCCGTGTCCTGAGCTGCCCCCCTCCACACCCTCGGCCTCAACGTTCTGCCTCCCCGGGGCCCTGCCCAGGGACTCTGCAGCGGCATGGATGACACCCCCAGACGTAGCGGGTCACGAGCGAACAGCCTGGTCAAGGCAGGAGTTTCCTTCCAGCTGGCGGAGGCCTGTGGGGCAGAGCAGCAGCGGTGCCCCCGACAGCCCCCTGCAGGCTCCGGACAGAGCCCGCCACCCGCCCGGCTCGCACTGGGAGCAGCACCCACCATGCCACCAGCGGTACTTGTGTTTTTGCTTTGCCGACAACAAAAACCTGGTGATCAGTCGTGACAGGGAAAAAAGATCTCGTTGCTGTGACGCTGAGGCCGAGTGTGTGTGAAGCATGCTGTGACTTACACGACTGTGGCCCAACTGTCTCAGCGAGCACCTGTCAAGTGACACACGGCTACACCTTCTTCCCGTGCACGGTTAACAGACAAGCACGTGCACACGCTCTTATATCAACACACCCACGTTTGTGAACACACACGCAAACACGTGTGCATGCGAAGGACAACCGTGCCCTTCCACACACACACACACACACACACACACACACACACACACACACACAAAATCTGGGGCCCTCCCCGGCCCGGCCCCTCACGACCTGCACTCTGTCCCAGACTTGGGGCTCCTAGGGGGCGCGGGCTCTGGCCCGGGGTGGACCGGCTCCTTCCCCCAGCCCCGCCCGGCCCACGGCGTATCCCCACGCCACCGACACCACAGCCCGCACCCCACCTCCCAGCCCCACCAGAAGACGGCAGCAAACTCCTGCTAGTCCTACCTGCTGGCCAGAGGCTGTGCCTGGCCCATGGGGCCCTGCAGCCCCAGGGTGGGTGGCATCACTTATACCTGCCTCCAGGCCTAGCCCAGAGCCCGACTCCACCACACCTGCAGCCCACCCCACCATCTCTCCCTGCTTCCCTGGACATTTGGGGGGCTTGTCCTTGCCTCCCATCGATCTGGTCCTATGTGCTGTCGCCTAACCTGTCAGGAGGGCCCGGCCTCTGTCTTCTGTGCCACGGTGGGGGTTCGCTGGAAGAGCTGATCTGCATGTGGTTGTTCCAGCAGCCGCCAGCCCTTCCGTCCAGCCCTCAGGGCCCCTGGCCGTGCAGCCTAACGCAGCAGGGACTCCCCCCAACCCCCACATGTGCTGACGGGACACACTCAGGCCCTTCCCAGAGGGTCAGGCCCAGGATGACAGACCAGAGCCTGTCTTCTAGATGGCCACCCAGCCTGGTCAGGGAGAAGCTGCCCCCAAACTCTCAACACACAGGGCAGAGCCACGTTCCCCTGGGCCTCAGCAGGCCTTCGACACAGCCTGGCACTGCTCTCCCTACTAGATGTCCAGACCCTGCGGAGCAGCCCGCCACCACCCCAGCCTGCCTGAGGTGCCCGGCCCTCCCCAGACAGAGGGCCTGTCCCCACCCTCTCTCCCCTGCCACTTTCTTTGCCCCCTAGGGTGGGACAAGGCTTGAGGCTCTGGCCATTTATTAGGCAGCTCTGCTCCCAACACAGAATCTCCCCAGCCACAAGGCAATACCACGCACCCACGTCTGGGCTGGGCTTGGGCGACAGGGCTCCCTGTGCCCAGGCTCACATGGCAGTCTGACTGCCGCTGCAGTGGTGTCGGGAGGTGCTTGGGTTGTGGGGAGCAGCCCTCAGATGGATTAGTACCTCCATGAGGGACTGGGTCTGCCACTCGGGGAGGTCGTTAGCCCCTTCCCTCTCCTCTGTGAGGGTCGACCTGCTCTCCCATTTTCTGCCAGGAATTCAAACAGTGTAACTCATGGCCCTCACCAGGTGCCAGACCAGGAGCCGGTCAGATGTGGCTGCCTGATATTGGACTTCTCTAACTCCAGAACTAGCGACCCACATCAACCTCTTTTCTTCATAAATTACCCAGTCTCAGGTATTTTGTTGTAACAACAGAAAAAAGACTAAAGCAGTGTGTCATTTCACCTACAGCACTGGGCTGATCCCCTCAACCTAGGCCAAAACACACCCTCACGGCCCTGATCCATTCTGTAAAACTGACTTCCAGACAGGCCCCCATAAGTCTCAGGTGCACAGGAGAGTCACCGTCTCACAGTATCCTCAACAATACTGGGTGTTAATATTTTTCTCAATCTGCAGCCATCAGTGAGCACTAGAGTATCTCCTCACTCACATTCCTTGGACTATCAGGTTGGGTTTTTTGAAACTTATGCATATCAAGAAATTGTATTTCTCTATTCATAAACTGTTCACATCTATGGGGTCATTTTTTCTATTTATTTTGCTCTATAAGAGTTCTTCCTATAGGAAGGATCTTAATGCTTTGTCATGCTTGATGAAACTAATTCATACCAATTTACTTTTGCTTATGGGTTTTTGTTTGTTTTGCAGTGCTGGGGCTGGAACCTGTGGCCCTGAGCTTGCCAGGCAAGTGCTCTACCACCGAGCCACACCCCAGCCCTGCTTAGGTAATTTTTAATACAAATACAGATGTGCTCCTCAACTTACGCGGTCCCGGCAAACCCGTCATCATGAGTTGCAAAAGCCTGTAACACACCTCATTTACTAAACAATGGCTGCCATGTGTGTGCTCAGAACACTGCCATTAACCTATAGTGGGCAGTCACCTCACATTGAGCCTCCTTTACAATATAGCCCTGACCGTCTCATGACATTTAATGACACTGTTTCGGAAGTGAAAAACAGAAGGGCTGTTCTGTCTCATGAGCCCGGGAAAAGATCAAAACTCAAAATCGGGGGGCTGGGATTGTAGCTCAGTGGTAGAGTGCTTGACCTGCATGCGTTAAGCACTGGGTTCGATCCTCAGCACCACATAAAAATAAATAAAGATATTGTGTCCATCTACAACTAAAAACAATGTAAAAATAAAAATAAAAATAAAAAAAATAAAAAACTCAAAATCGGAAGTATGGTTTCCACTGAGCACACACTGCTTCTGCACCATTAGAAAGTCCAAAAATCCTAAGTTGGACCATGTGAAGCGGGGCCCGTCTGCACTAGGTCTTCGGGCGAGCAGGTCTAGGGCCATCTACTTTGTGCCATGCACTGCCCGATCCCGTCCTGGATCTGAGACACTGAACCACGCTTGTTTGTGCTCCTCTCCCTCCTGGACTTGCTCTTTATATTCAACTAAGTGCACTTAGAAGTCAGGCTGTGTACTCCTGTATCCTGTGGCTGCTGTAATAAAGAACCATAAACTGAGAGGCTTAAAACAACAGAGCCCGCTCCTCTCCCCATTCTGGAGACTGGACGTCTGGAGGCGAGGTGGCGCGGGGCTGATGCCCTCTGAGGCTCTGGGCAGGACCCACCCCAGGCCTCCAGGCTTCAGGGGCTCTGGGGTCCTCGGTGTCCCGTGGCTTGTACACACATCACTCCACTCTCTGCCTCCGTCACCCGGGGCCCTCTCGTCTTCACATAAAGACACCACTTACTGGACTTAGGACGAGCTCATCTTGAGATCTTTAACTCATCACATCTGCAAAGACGCTTCTTCCAAACAAGGTCACGTTCTGAGGTCCAGCGTGGGTTTGAATCGGGGTGGGCGCTCTTCAACCCAGTCTGGTGTGGAAGGTGAAGAAGGGATCCAGATGATTGTCTTCAAGCAGGGAGGCAACTACTGCGATGCCTTTACTCAGGAACCCTCCTCTCCCCACTGGTGGAGCCCCGTTTGTTAAACAGTCATTTTCCACCCGAGGTCGCCCTGGGGCTGCTGAGGCTTGGAGATGCCATGTTCTGCTTGTCACGGCTGCAGAGAGGGTTCTTAAGCAACGGCGCCTTTCTCCAAGGGGCTCTGGCTGTTTTTGGCTGCCCGCTGCGTCTCAGTGGAGCCTGGGTCCTGGAGCTAGTTGTGCTGTGACTGGAGGTTCCGGTGACAAGTGGATGTGAAACCTACACTCTGAGAATCCCCAGCTGTGCGCAGAATGACAGGAAGCAGGTCAAGGACTATAGAACCTGGGGCTGGGGTCCTTGTGGGGGACGGACTGGCCAAGTGGCAATCGTGGGCTGGGATCACATGCTGGGGGCAGCAGGTCCTGAAAAACTGTGCCCTTTCTTAATCTGAATGTCTCACTACATCCCCCAAAGCTTACAGGCCCCTCTCATCCCCAGCTACCCACTGTCTCAAGTGCATGCAATGTGAACAAGAAGGACAACATGGCTGGACACAGTGGCCCACGCCTGTGGCCCCAGCTACTCAGGAGGCTGAGGCAGGAGGATCAAAGGTTTGAGGCCAGCCTGGGCAACTTAGCAAGATCCTATCTCAGAATAAAATACAAAAAGGACTTGGAGTATAGCTCAGTGATAGAGCACCTGCGTTCAATCCCCAAAACTGCAAGCAAACAAACAGAAAAAAAGCAAAACACACCCCTACACTGCCAGGATCAGCCAGCCACAGACCTGTGTAAGAACAATCCCCTGATCTTGTCACCACAAGGAAATCACAGTGGGATTATAAAGATCCCTGTTGAAACAGTGTGGCGGAAACAAAAGCAAAACGCCCGCCAATGGACGAATGGGCAGAGTGCGGTGCAGCTACCCTGTGAAATACTACTCAGCCATACAAAAGTTCTATCCCCAATCCATACCATAGGGTGCACGAACCTCAACTTGATGCTGAGGGAAAGAAGCCTGATATGAAAGGCCACAGAGCCCACGGTTCATTTACGTGAAATGTCCAGAATAGACACATCTACAGAGAGCAGATACGTGGTCGTCCTGAGTGACTGCTGGGGGCAGGGGGTCTCATGTTGGGGGGATGACAATGTTCTAGAACTAGATGGAGGCGGTGGTTGCACAATACCGTGCATCTTCTAAGTGTTACCAGTGCACACTTCACGTTACACGCATTTTACCGCAATAATCAGGAACGTTCCTTTTAAAAACCTAAAACACTAAAACTCAAAGGCTTTGCAACGGCACTGGTATACTTCTGTGCTCTGAGAAGAAACGCATCCCTACCTTCTCACTCTCCTATGGGGAAGGGTTGCGAGGAAAGAGGGAGGCGACCAAAAATGAGGCCCTGGGGACTGGGAAGTGAGCAGACCAAGGCGAGCCAGCGACTCCGCAGGCCTGGCCAGGCCTCGCGTGTGAGAAGCAGGATTCTGACCATCATTTTGGCGAACATGCTGGAATTCACTGGCGAAGTCAAGACGGGGCCTCCAGAAAGTGTAGTGTAGCTGCTTCGTTTATATAAGGCCATAATCTGAAGCCACATGTTTATTGGATGAAATCATTCTCAAGCTAAAAGGAGACGCTACCATCAGAGCAGAGCTGTTCGGGAGCAGAACCCTGCACGTTCCACTTTTCGTGCGCATTTCCTGGAGCCTGCTAAGTTTTCTTCTTTTTTTTAAGAAGAAACAATTCCATGGAGCTCTGAGGAAGACAGGCGTGGGATGAGGGACGGTGACACCAGCATGTTTATCACCTGCAGGGCATCGGGCTGGAGGACGGCTCTGACTACCCTGCCCTGGGTTCTCTCCGCCTCAAGCCTGAATGTAAGATGCCCACACTTGGGGGAGTTGGGAGGAAGAGGGTTCTCGGGAGAAACCCCACACCTTGGCTCTTAGAGGGGTGGCCCAGTGCGGGGACGGGAGGGAGGGGCTATGAGCTTCTGGGGGCATTTCAAAAGTGGGGCTGGCTCCATGAATTCAACCTAAGGGTGAACAGCTCAGGCCACGGTCTGACGTGGAAGCTCAGACACAGGGAGGCGTGACTGGTAGCCCAGGCCCTGTCTCAGGGTGCCGCCCGGCCACGGGGGTGGGTCCGGGCAAGGATCTGCGACCTCCAGTGGGAGCAGCTGGCTAAGCTGGCAGTGTCAAGGGCACAGTCGGCTCGGTCAGTGTCCCCAGAGTTCACGTGCACTCAGCACCTCAGAATGCGACCTTATTTGGAGATAAGGTCTTTGTAGATATCATGAGTTAAGATGAGGCTGTACGGATCAGGGTGGCCCTAAATCCCATGACTGGGTCCTCAGAAGGACACAGACGCACAGAGAGAGAGAGAGATGACACACAAAGGTGGAGGCAGAGGCTGGGAGGACACAGCCACAGCCAAGAGATGAATGGAGCCCCTGAAGTTGGAAGAGGTCAACAGGACCCTCCTGGAGCCTCCAGAGCGAACACAGCCTTGCTGACTTCTGAATTTGGGACCTATGGTTTCCAGGACTATGTGACAACCAATTCCTGCTCTTTTTTTTGCAGGGCGGGGGGCAACTAGGGATTGCACTCAGGGGCACTCGACCACTGAGCCACACCCCCAGCCCTATTTTGTGTTTTATGTAGAGACAGGGTCTCACTGAGTTGCTTAGCACCTCGCCCTTGCTGAGGCTGGTTTTGAACTTGCAATCCTCCTGTTTCAGCCTTCTGAGCCACTGGGATTACAGGCGTGCGCCACTGCGCCTGGCGATTCTTGCCATTTTAAGACACCTAGTTAACGGCCATTGATCACAGCAGCCCCAGGACGCTCATATAAGTGCCCAGGACAAGACACTCCATGTGCCACACAAAGCCATGCCCAGAAGGTGACTTGTGCATCCTTTGCCAACGTTTCTCTGCTGCTCCCCACTACCTAGCCAGGCTGGTGCTGGGTGCAGGAGCAAGCAAGAGTGTGGGCATGAAGGAGGCCAACAAACCAACCACGAAGACAAAAGCAGCTCCAAAATTACTAAGCGCCCTGGAAAGGAAAAGGAAAAACCCAGCATTTTGCCCGGGAGACATTTTTGGTTATCACCACTAGAATGAGGCTGCTACTGGCTCCTGGTGAGTGGGCCAGGACTGCTGCTCCACGTGCTACAGTGCACAGGACGCCCCCCCAACCCAGCCAAGAATGGGCCTCCAACATCAGTGGTGCTGCAGTGGAGAAGCTGGGGACAGAGGCCCTAAGGGTGGCGTGGGTGGTCATTCTGCATTGGGAGGCAGAGGTGGCTCATAGCAAGGACGGTGGCAGAGGCCTGCGATTCAAAGAAGCTAGACACACTGAAGCCTGCGAAAAGGCCAGGCGAGGGCAGTGAGAGGGCAGGGTTGGCTGGGGCTGGTCTGAGAATAAGGAGCCCAGTGTGGCCATGCTGCCAAGGCCACGGGGGGAGGGAGGGAGTGCAGGGCTGGGCTGGGGGGCCAGCTCCCACAGCGCCTGCCAACGTGGGAAGGAGTTCAGATTTTACCCAAGTCAGATGGGGATGCCCTGGGGGATCTGAGTCAGGAGGCACCAGGACCGGCGTGACATTATTAGGACACACCTACTGGCTATGTGGCACGTGCACTATGAGGGTCCTGGGTCAAAGTGGGACCCTACTCTGTGGCTTCTGCAGGTGTCTGGAGGCAGGGGCCAGCCCACGAGAAGCAGGCGGATTCTGGTTACAGATGGAAGGCAGAGCTGCAGGGCTCTGAGGGCGGCCAGGCTCTGGGTCCTTCCTGGGTGACCTGTGAGCCTGTAAATGAAGACGTGGAAGGCTACCAGGAAAGCAGGCCTGAACAGGTAGGAGAGAACCCTTTGTGACCCCCTCTTCAAATCACACAGCTCCCCTGTCATGAAAAGCCACCTGGAGAGTAATAACAGTGACCACGCACAAAGTGCTGCTCAACACCACATGCTGGCAGCGTGGACACTGAGTCTTTTGCTGGTCCCCAGGGTGACAAGTAAGCAGCATGAGCCCTACCTTTTTTTTCCTTCTTTCAGTACTGGGGATTGAACCCACGGGTGCTCTACCACTGAGCTACATCCCAGCCCTTTCTATATTTTATTCTGAGACAGGGTCTCACCAAGTTGCTGAAGGTCTTGCTAAGTTGACCTAGGTTGGCCTTGACTTGTGATCCTCCTGCCTCAGCCTCCTGAGGAGCTAAGATTACCAGTGTGGCCACAGTGCCCAGCTGGAGACATTTTTAGTCGTCGCCACAGGCCTGTTTGGACATTTTGGTTGCCAGGGCTGGGCTGGTACTCAGCACCCTACAGTGCGCAGGATGGTCCCGCCAGAAAAACGACCCACCCCTAAATGTCCTCAATGCCTAGGCTGAGAAATCCTACTTTACACAAAAAGTTCACCTGCACACTTGAGGCCTCCTGGCCCGGATACACTGGCACGGTCTGACCCCAGGCTCCCGGGCTGCACGACAGTTACAGTGAGGGAGTGAGAGGAAGCTGGCCTGGACCCAGATCCCTGGCCCCTCCAGGACACCCATCCCCTCCCTTCTCCACCTTTTCTCCTCTTCCTGCCAAACCAGGAGGCAGACTCCCACAAGATCACCAGGGGCACGGGGTCAGGTTCTCTTGCTGTCCTTTTGCTCCTGCTCTTGCACATGGCCCTGATAAACAGCATCTCCATGTGATGGCGGGGACCCCGGTGATCCTCCCAAGCAGCAGTGCAGGAGCCCAGCGCGCCTGCCCCAGCATAGGCTGCAGAGTCCTGAGCATCAAAACCCCAGAGGTCCCGTCTCGGCCCTGGCCTCACTGGCCCTTAGCATGGGCTGGAGGAGGAGGTGCGGCCTCGTGGACACGCTCAGGCCAACAAGCAGGGCACCCACGCCAAAGCCCTGGCACTGCTGTGTTGCTGTGACTTCCTTCAAGGCACAGCCCCACCACGGCTGGCAGGGCAAGTTCTTGGGTCTCCCTCTTCTGTCATGAACAAGCCTGCAGCCCAGGCCCGGGCCCCTGTCACAAGGTCGCCTGCTGCTGGGCACCTTCACAGTTCTGGCCAGGCTGTTACTTTGACTTCTGTGGGTGTGACTCCTGGCTGAACACATGAAGACTGTTTCTGCTCCCCTCAGTGTCCCTGAGGGCCAGCTCTGTGTCTGCTTCCCAATTCAACACTTCCCTTTCGCAGAAGGAGTTTAAGACCTTCCAGAAGCCTCTCTTGTCCAGTCATTCGGGGCAGTAGTTGATCCCGAGGCCATTTAGCCCATCAGTGGAGTTGCTTCTGGATGCCCCTCCCTGTGACCATAAAGACTGAGAACAGAGGCCCTACCCCATGCCCCATCATCAATGTCACCTGGATCACCTGCGAGACACATGTAGCCTATAAGCTACATGTGTAGGTCCCTAAAATGACCTCTTGAAAAAATCCGTCGAGATCCATTCCTCCCCGGGCGGGGTCCCTGCCTCTCTCAGTCACCCTCCAATGTCTGATTATAAGATCTGGAAAATTCCCTAACAGGGAGCTTCCAAAGTTGACGTGGCCAACCAGCCTGCCCACCCCTAAAAGTGTTTGTTTAAATCAGTGAGAGAAAGCAGGATGAACGTACCCTACCTGCTAAGACTACTTCCCCAAATTCTTTTACTGTCTAAAAATGAAGTTTGTCCCTTTACCCAGGATCATGGAATTCCCCACCCCCCAAATTCATATGCTTAAATCCTAGATCCTAGTACTTTAGGAGGTAACTCTATTTGGACGTAGGGTCTTTACAACGATGACTAAGGTAAAATGAGGTGCTAGGGTGGACCTTCATCCATGCGACTGTGTCCATAGGAAATTGGGCACAGAGACAAGCACAAAAAGAAGACAAGAAAATGGGGAGAAGCCAACAGGAACGACCTGGGACAGACTCTCGTAGTCGTCAGGAGCAACCAAACCTGCCAACGCCTTGATCTTGGACATGTGGCCTTCAGGACCATGAGACAATACATTTCTGTTAAAACCACCTAGTCTGTGGTGCTTTGTTAGGGCAGCCCTGGCAAAGTCACACCCAGCAGCCACTGCAGTGAAGTACGCACGGCCAGGCTCCCTCTCTCGTACACACATGAGCCCACAGAGTCGGGCAGAGCTGGGATCTACACAAATGAGTCAGACAAGGAGAGCTTATTCATCGCCCCGACGAACCCACAGGCCGAACCCCTGAATCACTACTTTATTTATCATCGGGCTTGGGCTCAGAAAGTCTTGACTAGGAAATGAGTAGAACCCAAACTCATCGGCTGCATTTTTTAAACATGCCTAATCTCAGAGGCTCTTTCCTAGCCAAAAGGAATCCTGAGGAAGAACGGGGCTCCTCTAAGCCGCCCCCAGCGGTGGTGGGCTGGTGCAGAGACAGGGCCCTTTGTTCTGCCACGCCAGGACGATGAGGAGGGCAGAAGAGAAAGGCCTGTCTTGCTCTGCAGGGAGGCCACGCCTGGGCTGGCTGAATGGCGGGGCCGAGCAGGGGCTGCCTGGCACAGTTGGGCTGGAGATGCTGGATGCACAAAGGGCTGATGGGTGGGGCGCCGGGGCAGCACCCAGAAGGGATCATCAGAGCGACACCAGGGTCAGCTGTCTCCCCCCACTCACGGAGGTGAAGCAGCAATGTCACGGTCAGTGCCCGGGGGGCTGTGGGGGTGGGGGACAGTGAGGGATGCGTGCACCAAGAACAAAAATCAGACAGTGCGTGCTTGGGAACTGCCAGGCATCTGGAGGCACACGGGAGGAGATACGGTGGCCTACAAAAGCCACGTTTATCAGGGCAACTTGCAAAGTAGCTTTTGAGAAGAGAATCTAGTATCTCTAATCTCAGAAGAAAAGTCACAGTTCGTTCCCAGATGAGGACAGTGCCTCCAGAAATCCAGGTCAGTGGTGACACAAAGAAGAGCAAGACAATGGCCCCCACTGTCCCTGCCAGTTCCTTCTCGGCCGTCCATCCTGGGGTGCGTCCTCTATCTCCCCTGGGGTCTGTCCCTGCCAGTTCCTCCTTTTTGTCAGAACCAGTCTCTCCAGATAAAGAACTGACAGGACAGCAGAATTCAGTGGCCGGCGTCTTCTCCCACTGCCGCCCCAGGAAGCAGCATGGCAAGAGTGGGACAAACACCAAAGACCCTACTGAGGCCACGGTGGGCCCTGGATGGAAACCAGACTTCAGTACAGAGATCAGTTCTCCCGTCGGGCTATTTTGCATTTCTCCAGGGAACACACGGGCATATCTGGAGAGATTCAGGGTTATCACAACTTGCGGGGAGGCGAATGCCATTGGCATCTAACAAGTGGAGGCCAGGGATGCCATGCTCACCATCCTGCAGCACACCAGGCAGTCCCTACAGCAAAGAACCATCCAGCCCCAAAGGTCAATGATGGCGTGGCAAGAAATTCTCCTCTAGAGATTTGGTCTTCAGCAACTTAAGGTTACTTATGATCCTTCACATTCTAGAAAAAAAAGCCCAGAGAGCCATCTCTGAAGTCATCACCTACCTGGGCCTGTTTTAGGAAAACAAGACCACGGACCCTTTTGCTGGTGGTTAGTAGAATAAGAGAACAGGGACCAATAAAAGCATCTATCATAGGGGCTGGGATTGTAGCTCAGTGGTAGAACGCTTGCCTCGCATGCATGAGGCCCTGGGTTCAATCCTCGGCACCACATACAAAGCAATAAAATAAAGACATTGTGTCCATCTATAATTAAAAACTATTTAAAAAAAAAAAAGCATCTATCATAGCAGGTGCTCAAGAAGGACAGGGCCTCAAAGGAGCCTGCCCATGCAAGTCTGTCTGCCTTCCTTGGTTTAACACTCCGGTGCATCTTTCCAAGTTTGGCCTGGGGCCAGGCACCTCTTCCGAGGAACTGTGTTGGAATGCCCCTTATCCCAAAGCTTACATCGGCTATCCCTGATTCTTTCCCTAGGATAGACTGTGACCCCTTTGTCACTGTATAGACCACCTGATCTGAACTCCACTCTTTCTACATGGGAGACAATAAATGTCCTTCCTCCAACAAATGAGGGCTCATCTCTGTCCTTGGGTGCCAGTCAAGTAGCTGGCATAATCAACCCTTGCTTAATTGAATTCTGGGTCCAACACATACAACCCGGGAAAGATGAGCAAAGGGAAGCAACGAGTTAATAAGTCCCTATTGGGGAAAGAAAATAGATCCTGCAGACAGAAGGGGAGATTCCCAAGCCCCCACTTGATTCATAGAGTCACCAAGTTGGACTTGAGGGAGGATCTTGCCTCGGGATTTCCAATAGATGGTTGGGTTCAAAACTCTGGGAATGGGTGCACTATGCAAAAACACACTGATTTTCTATTTGGAAGACAAGGGCTGGGGGTGTGGCTCAGTAGTAGAGTGCTCCTCCAGCACACATAGACAAACAAAAAAAGATGAAAAACCAGTTAAAAATCATTTGGAAGTGTGGAGTGGGGAGCTGAACAATAGTAGGATCACTGTAATGGGAGTTTTGAGAGATGGGGGCTGCATAAAATCCGAGGGAGGGTGTGTACAGGAGACACCACAGTTAATAACAGGGGCTGGGTTTTGAAAAAATGCTGATGGAGGCCCATCCATTCACTTTGCAGGTGAAAAAATAGGCAAAGAGACTTGCCTAAGGCCAGACCCATAACAGTGCTTCTCCATGAGACCCCACTGGGCCATGCTCCTGAATGCAGGGGTGCAGGGAAGAGATGATGGTATGGCCATGGGATAGGAAGATTCTAGCCCTGTTCACTGGGGTGTCTTGGCCAAAGAAAGCCATAGTCACTGTCTGCAGGAGGCAAGACTGTGGGCTGTAATTGTGCATCCCAGGGCAAGCAAGGCTAAAAGCTTTTTTCCCTAAAGGCCAGAACATTCTGGAATGAGTGATTATCTAAGGTTTTCTTTATATTCAAACTATGCAGATGTATGTCTTAAATAAGCTGCAAACCTAGCCCCTCTTGTGTTAGATCACAGATGATGCCAATCAGAACTAAAAAGCTGGAGGCCCTTGCCAGAGCAGCAGACAGAGACAGGCCCAGCACACAACTTTTCCAGTTGCCCAGGTCACCTCCAGCTGCTTCTGGACATCTTGATTCTGGAGACTCCGAGGCCAGAAAATGCCTCTGGGACTCAGGCTGCAAGCTAAATGTCTCCACCAGCTCCCACCCAACCAAAGAGGCACGGAGAGACCTTCTCTTAAAGAACCTTGGCCTACAGGGCACCCAGGAAAAAAGGAAGGGTGCACAGCTACTGTGCCTCTACCCCTGAGCTCATAGCCTCCGGGGGGGAAAGATTTCCTGTATGTCGTTTTACCCATTTAAGTCCAAAGATGCAGCTTCGAGGAGGTGCCTATACCCCTGCATAAAAGCACCTTCACTTCTGAAACACATTTTGGGTCCCCAAGGAACCTTCTTTGCTCTTTCTCTGGCCAATCCTGTCTTCGGAAGAGTGGTATAGTTTCCAAGAATGGGAGACAGACCCAGAGGGCGCTGGACTCCCCTCCACATCACCCAGCTGGCTGCGTGTGAAGTCAGGAAGGGGATGAATCAAGAAGGGAAGGTGGAGCAAACCTCCAGAGGCTGCACCCCAACATCTACACGGTACCAGTCTAGCCCTTTCCTCCTCTCCCTCCCCACCTCCCCAGGCCCTCCCTCGACCTACCCTGCGTTCTTGATGTGGCTTCTGTCCTTTCCGCTTTCCATACAGTCCTCACTTCTTTTCCCTTCCCAACAGCCAGCCCACCACATCAGTGGGTTCAGAACCTCTCAAACTTACTGAGCGCCCACTGGGTGCCAGGCGCCGCCGTCTCAGACACCCTTCCTCTAGCGCTTGGATCACGGGCAGAAACCCCCAGGACCGTCCCGTACCCTTTCCCCCCCCCCCC
>PVHX01004329.1:25279-127607 GCA_004024805.1 Geosciurus inauris | reverse complement strand
TCATGCCCACGGAAGTCTATCAGCACATCACCAATGTGTCACGTGCGTGGACACACACACACACACACACACACACACACACACACACACAGTGTTTTATTTCTCAATTTGTTAAATGAGATAGATTACCTGATGTGGTTTGGATATGGTTTGAGTGTGTCCCCTAAAGGTTTCTGTGCAGGGAGCTTGGCCCCTAGTGTGGGGATTTGAGTAGTGGTGAAAACTTTAGGAGGCAGGGCCCAGTGAAAGATGATTAGGTCGTGGGGCAGCACCCTCAGAAGGGATTAATGGAGGGCTGGGGGACTGAATTAGTTCCCCCAGGAATGGGCTGTTATAAGGGAGATTGTTGCCTCTCTTTTTTTTGGTACTAGGGATTGAACTCAGAGATACTTGACCACTGGGCCATATCCCCAGCCCTATATTATGCTTTATTTAGAGACAGGGTCTCACTGAGTTGCTTAGCACCTCTCCGGTGCTAAGGCTGGCTTTGAACTTGTGATTGTCATGTCTCAGCCTCCCAAAGTGCTGGGATTACAGGCGTGCACCACCGCGCCCGGCTCAGCCTGGGATATTTAGTGAGACCATGTCTCAAAATAAAATTTTAAAAAGGGCTGGGGATGTAGCTCAATGATAAATCATCTCTGGATTTAATCCCCAGTACTAAAGGAAAAAAAGAATGAGAAGGATAAGGAAAGAAAGAAAGAAAAGAGGAAAAAAAGGAAAACTCAGAAAAGTATACTAAAGATTTGTGCCTTTCAGGGCTGTGGTTGTAGCTCAGGGGTAGAGCACTTGCCTAGCATGTGTGAGGCACTGGGTTCAATCCTTAGTACCACATATAAATAAACAAATACATAAAATAAAAGTATCAAAAAATTAGATTTGAGCCAGGCATGGTGGCTCACCTATAATCCCAGCAGCTCAGGAGGCTGAGGCAGTAGGATTGCGAGTTCAAAGCCAGCCTCAGCAAAAATGAGGTGCTAAGCAACTCAGTGAGACCCTGTCTCTAAATAAAACACAAGATAGGACTGGGAGCCAGGCGTGGTGGCTCAAGCCTGTAATCCCAGCACTCAGGGAGGCTGAGACAGGAGAATCGCGAGTTCAAAGCCAGCCTCAGCAACAGCGAGGTGCTAAGCAACTCAGTGAGACCCTGTCTCTACATAAAACACAAAATAGGGCTGGGGATGTGGCTCAGTGGTCGAGTACCCCTGAGTTCAATCCCCAGTACCAAAAAAAAAAAAGATAGAACTGGGGATGTGGCTCAGTGGTTGAGTGCCCCTGAATTCAATCCCTGGTACCAAAAAAAAAAAAAAGATTTATGCCTTTCATTGTATATAAATTTTACCTTGAAAGAAAAAATACCCAAAATGAACTTCAATTAATGATTTATATGCTGATTTTTTTAGAAGAAAGTGTATTAATTCCTGCAATTTATCCTGGAAAATGAATGGATGAATAGTCAGAGGGATAGGTAGATATGAGCTAAAGCAAGTCTAGTAAAATATTAATCAAAGTGTCTAGGTGGTGAAGATATGGGTGTCCACTGTCTATTAAACACTGCAAAATTTTTTCAACTTCTTGTAGAATTGGAAATCTTTATAATAAAATATTTGGGGGAAATAATAGATTGATTTTGTGTGTACTGACATGGAGAGATATCCAGAACATATTGTTAAAAATGAGCCTCAAGGAAAAAAGAGTATGCTATAATGGATATCAAAGAACAGAACAAAAATCTCACCAATGTGAGTAAATTAATAGATTAAACAGATAACAATGGCAACCAATATGGAGAAAAATAGAATTAGAGGTGCTATATTTTGCATCTAAATGTCTCCCAAAGGTCTATGTGTTAAAGTCTTGGCTGCCTTTAACATATAAAAATAAAAATTGAGATGGATCAGAGTTCTGAACATTAAAAAAATGTTATAAAAGTATTAAATGAAGCTGGGTGTGGTGTTACACACCTGTAATCCAAGCTACATGGGAGAATGAGGCAGCATGATCACAAGGTTGAGGCCAGCCTGGGCAACTTGACCATATTTCAAAATAAAAAATTCAAAGGGCTAGAGATGTAGCTCAGTAGTAGAGTGGCCCCAGGGTTCAACTCCCAGTGTCCATCCCTCTGTCTCTCTGTCTCTGTCTCTGTCTCTCTTTCCCTCTCTTTCTCTCTGTGCATGTGAAAGAGAGAGAGAGAGAGAAAGAGAGAGAGAGAAAGAGAGAGACAGCAAGCAAGCTGGGCCTAGTGGCTCGTACCTGTAGACCTGTAGTCCCAAATACTGGGAGGCTGAGGCAGGAGGATCTCTGTTCTTGTGCAACATGTGTGTGCACATACACTATGGCATATTATGCAACTTTTAAAATACATGCCCTTGGAGATTATGATGGGATATACTCTTCCTGTGTCTCTTTGCTTCCAACTGCCATGAGATAAGCAGTAATCCCACCCATGCCCTCCCGCCATAATATACTGCTTTGTCCCTGGTCCAAAGCAATGGAGCCAACCAACCAATCAGGGACTGAAACCTTTGGAACCATGAGCCAAAACAGACCTTTCCTCTTTCTTTCTTTCTTTTTTTTAGATATAGATGGACACAATACCTTTATTGTATTTATTTATTTTTATGTGGTGCTGAGGATCAAACTCAGTGTGTCATGCATGCTAGGCAAGTGCTCTACTACTGAGCTACAACCCCAGCCCCCATTTCCTCTTTTAAAGTTATTATCTCAGGCATTTTGTCACAGTGATAGAAAGGTGACTAACACAAGAGGGTCAGTGTCTTAGTACAGTTCTCTAGAAAGCAGAGCCAAAGGTTCTATGCTAATTAACATGTTTGGGGATAGTGCAACCCCAGAAAACCAGAAATGAGCGAGAGAGTAAGGCAGGGAGAGGAAAGCTATGAATAGATAGATGTATTACTGAGCTGGCAACTGCTTCATAACAAACAGGTGATTGCTTGGGATATCATCAAAGAGTTTATGTGGACCTACTCTGCATTCTGTCCCTGATGGGGAGGAAGAGAGAGAATTTACCTGCTGGTTTTGTGTAGTTGTATCTGCTATGGTTTGGTGTATTTTATCCCTTAGGTTTTGGTAGTGTTGAGGTAGTGAAATCTTTAAGAGGTGAAGCCTGATGGAAGGTAAATAGGTTATAGGGACTCCACCCTTAGGAACAGATTAATGCTGGTGTTGAGGAGTGGGTTAGATCTCACAGGTGTTAGCTCTCATGGGAGCACACTGTTATACAGCAAGGCCACTCCACATGCTTCCCCCCTTCTGCAAACATCCATTAGCTTTTTTTTCTTTTATTTTCTTTTTGGTACCAGGGATTGAACTCCGGGGCTCTCGACCACTGAGCCACATCCCCAGCCCTATTTTGAGTTTTATTTAGAGACAAGGTCTCACTGAGTTGCTTAGTGTCTCGCTTTTGCTGAGGCTGGCTCGCGATCCTCTTGCCTCAGCCTCCTGAGCCACTGGGATTACAGGCGTGCACCACTGCACCGGCTCCATTAGTTTCTTTTTCCACTTCTCGACCATGTTGTGATACAGCCAGGGTCTCTCACTGGCGCCATGCTGTCTGGACCATCCAGTCACCAGAATTGTGATCCAAATAAAGTTTGTGTGTGTGTGTGGGGGGTGGTATTAGGTATCTCACTGTGGGGCACTTTACCACTAAGCTACATCCCCAGCCCATTTTATTGTATTTTGAGACAGGTCTTGCTAAGCTGTCCAGGCTGGTCTTGAATTTCTGATTCTCGTGCCTCAGCCTCCCAAGTAGCTGGGATTACAGGTGTGCACCACCACCACACCTGGTTTAAAATTCTTTTCTTTATGAATATCCCAGCATCGAGTAATTATTATAGCAACATAAACAGACTAAGACACAAAGTACTCCCCCAAAGATATCAGCTCCCTTGCATTTCTGGAACCAGCCTGGCCAGCCCATCTGCAGGCGTGGGTACAGTGTGGGTCTTGCAGAATGTTGTGCTTGGACAACAGATAGCTAGAGGAAAGGGTGGGTCATGCCTGTGACCAACTTGTGGGACGAGAGTGGTCCCTACAATGGGCCCTCCTGACAAACTGATAAAGCACCAGAACAATATAACTTATACCCTTAGGAGCTTGGCAAATAAGCCTCCTGCCGCCTGGAGGAATGCACTTACTACCAGGCCATCCTGGGGAGCCTTCAATAGCAGAAAGAAAAGACCATTGAGCAAATTGAAGGACATGGATAAGTTGGGTCTAACAAAATTGGTTATGATAAATGATGACTTTGCCTTTTTTTTTTTTTGGTACTGGGATTGAAATCAGGGTTACTCGACCACTGAGCCACATCCCCAGCCCTATTTTGTGTTTTATGTAGAGACAGGATCTCACTGAGTTGCTTAACACCTGTTGCTGAGGCTGGCTTTGAACTCGCAACTAGGCAACTTAATGAGATCCTGTCTCAAAATAAATTTTTAAAAGGGGCTGGGGATGTAGCTCAGTGGTACAGCACTTGCCTAGCATGTGTGAGGTGCTGGGAAAAAAGGAAAGAAGGAAGGAAGGGAGGGAAGGAGGAAGGAAAGAAGGGAGGAAAGAAGAAAGGAAAGAAGGGTGGGTCTTAGATTAAAAGGACTCATAGACTGCCAAACAGGAGAGTTAGGAAAGAATCTACACCCAAACATATTAAAATAAAATGTAAGAGCCGGGCACGGTGGTGCACGCCTATAATCCCAGCACTTTGGGAGGCTGAGACATGAGAATCGTGAGATAAAAGCCAGCCTCAGCAATGGCGAGGTGCTAAGCAACTCAGTGAGACCCTGTCTCTACATAAAACACAAAATGGGGATGTGGCTCAGTGATCAAGTATCCCTGAGTTTAATCCCTGGTATTAAAAATAAAATAAAATAATAAAATAAAATAAAATAATATAAAATGTAAGAACAGCCAGTGAAAAATGTCAGTATATAAAGACAAAGAGAAAACTGTAAAGGCTTACTAGAATAGCAAACAGATACCACCTCACTCAATAGCATCATTGGATGCAAGGTAAAAAAAACAGAGCAATTTTTTTTCTTTTTTTGGTACTAGAGATTGAACTCAGGGGCACTTGACCACTGAGCCACATCCCCAGCCCTATTTTTTTTTTTTTTTTTTTTTTTTAGTAATTTGTGTTTTTAGTTGTAGGTGGACAGAATATCTCTATTTTATTTTTATATGGTGCTGAGGATCGAACCCAGTGCCTCACGTGTGCTAGGCGAGCACACTACCACTGTGCCACAATCCCAGCCCCCTTATTTATTTATTTATTTTTATATTTTTTTAGTTGTAGATGGACACAATGTCTTTATTTTATTGCTTTGTATGTGGTGCTGAGGATCGAACCCAGGGCCTCACTCATGGGAGGCAAGCGCTTTACCGCTGAGCTACAGTCCCAGCCCCCCTTATTTTGTGTTTGATGTAGAGACAGGGTCTCACTGAGTTGCTTAGCACCTCGCCCTTGCTGAGGCTGGCTTTGAACTCGCGATTCTCCTGTCTCAGCCTCCCTAAGTGCTGGGATTACAGGCTTGCACCACTGCGCCCAGCTCAAAGCAATGTTTTAAAGTATCAAAAAAAAAAAGAACATTGACTCTATAATTTTTCAATAACTTTATTTTATGCATTTTTTATGTGGTGCTGAGGATCAAACCTAGTGCCTCACACGTGCTAGGCAAGTGCTTTACCAATGAGCCATAACTCCAGCCCTTTACTCTAGAATTTTATATTTATTTAAATTGCCACTTGAATGTTACAATATAAATATTCTTGGGCACATGTTATGGTTTAGATATAAAGTGTCTCCAAAAGCTTGTGTCTGTGACAATGTAAGCAAGCAAGTTTAGAAGTGAAATGATTGGGTTAGGAGAGTCTTAACCTAATCAGCGTGGCTAAAGAAGATACATCACTGGGGGCAAGCCTTTGGGGTATATAATTTGTACCTGGTGAGCAGAGCTCAGTCTCTTTGCTTCCTGGCTATCATGTCTTGGGCTGCTTTTCTCCACTATACCCTTCCGCCATGATGTTCTGCTTCACCTCCAGCCCAGAGCAATGGAGTCAGCTGTCAATGGACTGAGACTTCTGAAACCACAAGCTCCAAATAAACTTTTCCTTCCTTGTCAGGCCTTGGTCAGAGTCAGAAAACCTGACTAAAGTTGCACACAAAAAAAGCTTTGCTACACAAAAACAAACACTGAAAACAATCTTTAGAAAGTACCCAAGATGAGGGGCTGGGGTTGTGGCTCAGTGGCAGAGCGCTTGCCTAGCATGTGTGAGGCACTGGGTTCGATTCTCAGCACCACATAGAAATAAAATAAAGGTCCATCAACAACCATAAAAAATATTAAAAAAAAAAAAAAAGAAAGTACCCAAGATGAGAAAAAAATCCAGGAGATACTGCAAGAGATGGGGGAGATAAGTTCAAATACCTCAGTATTTGTAAAGTCTAACTTTTTCTTTAAGAAAAAGATTTAGACCAGAGAAAATACATCCATAATGAATAGTATCAACATTGGGAGGGATGGAAAAGAAATAGGATATCTGTAAGTGTATTCTTATTAGGGGGAAGAAATAGATATTGATATATTTATTATATCCAGAGGAGCAAAAAAATGAGAATATGGGCAACCACAGTAAGAATAAAGCATAAAGATATAGCAGACAAGGGGGTGAATGGTGGCTCAGGGGCAGAGTGCTTGCTTGCCTAGCATGTATGAGGCACTGGGTTACATCCACAGCACCACATAAAAATAAATAAATAAAATAAAAGTATTGTGTCCATCCACAACTAAAAATATTTTTTAAAATATACATTTAGCAGAAAAAAACACAATCTAGCCAGTGGACTGTAGGGATGAACAACCACCTAAAAATACAAAATAATATAACAGAACTAAATCTTAATTTCAAGTACAATAAAATCAATTGAGTTAAATTCAAAATTAAAAGGTGAAAACTCTCAGACAAGATTTCTTAAGCCAGGCGTGGTGGCGCAAGCCTGTAATCCCAGCACTTAGGGAGGCTGAGACAAGAGAATCGCGAGTTCAAAGCCAGCCTCAGCAACGGCGAGGCACTAAGCAACTCAGTGAGACCCTGTCTCTACATAAAACCCAAAATAGGGCTGGGGATGTGGCTCAGTGGTTGAGTGCCCCTGAGTTCAATCCCTAGTACCAAAAAAAAAAAAAAAGCTTTCTTTTTTTCCTTCTTTTCTTTATTTTTTTAAAATATATTTTAGTTATACATGGACACAGTGTCTTTATTTTGCTTACTTATAAAGCAAAATAAGGTGCAGGGTTCAATTCTCAGCCCTGCGTATAAATAAATAAATAAATAAACAAATAAATAAAGGTTCATTGTCAACTAAAAAAAATTTTTTTTATTTTGCTTACTTATAAAGCAAAATGAGGTGCAGGGTTCAATTCTCAGCCCTGCGTATAAATAAATAAATAAATAAACAAATAAATAAAGGTTCATTGTCAACTAAAAAAAATTGTTTTTAAAATTTTCATTTCTCACAGTTCTGGAAGCTGGTTCAAAGTAACTACATTGACTATAGAAGAATGGTAGCTGAGCCAGGTGTGGAGGTGCACACCTGTAATCCCAGAACTTTGGGAGGCTGAGACAGGAGAATCATGAGTTCAAAGCCAGCCTCAGCAACAACGAGGTGCTAAGTAACTCGGTGAGACTCTGTCTCTAAATAAAACACAAAATAAGCCAGGCGCGGTTGCTCAAGCCTGTAATCCCAGCACTCAGGAAGGCTGAGACAGGAGAATCGCGAGTTCAAAGCCAGCCTCAGCAATGGCGAGGTGCTAAGCAACTCAGTGAGACCCTGTCTCTACATAAAACACAAAATAGGGCTGGGGATGTGGCTCAGTGGTCGAGTGTTCTGAGTTCAATCCCCAGTACCAAAAAAAAAAAAAAAAAGAATGCTTGCTGTCCCTCAATTTCTTCTCTCCTTCTTTCATAGTAATGAAATCAGATTCTCTGCTTCTGCTGGCGGGTAGGGTCTGCATAAGCTTCAGGCCTCTACAGCCAAGAAAGCCTATTGTAGTGTTAGCAACTATCAAGGCAGCAGGGATGCCTGCTAGTGTCAGCTCTGAGGGTCACAGTGGGAAAAGCCTGGTTTGTTTTCACTACCACTGAGTGGTGTATTGTACCTTTAATGGCAGACTATGCTCCCCAGTGTTGCAGCAGACCCTGGAAGCTCACTGCCAAATTCTTTCTGGGTTCTTGTCTTGTGAATTCAAAGAATGAATTCCACAAAGGATGAGTGAGTTTAAGAATAGGAGTATTCAGCCGGGCGCAGTGGCACAAGCCTGTAATCCCAGCACTTAGGGAGGCTGAGACAGGAGACTCACGAGTTCAAAGCCAGCCTCAGCAAGGGTGAGGCACTAAACAACTCAGTGAGACCCTGTCTTTACATAAAACACAAAATAGGGCTGGGGATGTGGCTCAGTGGTAGAGTGTCCCTGAGTTCAATCTCCAGTACCAAAAAAAAAAAAAAGAATAGGAGTATTCAAGTGTGAATAGAAACAGAACTATTGGATGAGAGAGGACCCAACAGTGTCCACTTGATTGTTCTATTCTAGAGGTTATATAGCACCTGGGTCGATGTTATTGATCCAAATATATGCTAATTAGGGTTTGGAAAAATACTAACACTATCGATTAACCCTTGAGTCTGAACTGCTACTGAGGTCTGCTCCACTTCTGTTTCCTTGCTGCTGGCCTGCAGTGCCATCTTCCTAGGAGGCTGAGGCCAACAGATAGGGATGCTGGTGGTTCAAAACTATGACGCTGTACGGAGCAGGCTTCCTCGCTGGCTGGGCAAGGGGCCACATTGCAACAGGTCAGTGCACCCTGGCTTGCCTGGGCCCTGGCTAACTGTGCTGCAGGCCTGCACCAACTTGGTGGGCTCCTAGCAGCTGCCTGTACTCCAGCCCACCAGGCTGCCTTTCTACCACTTCTCCTGGGACAAGGGCTTTGACTCAGTAACAGAATTCTTTTTTTGTTTTGTTTTTTGGTACTAGGGATTGAACTCAGGGGCACTCGACCACTGAGCCACATCTCTAGCCCTATTTTGTGTTTTGTTTAGAGACAGGGTCTCACTGAGTTGCTTAGCACCTCACTGTTGCTGAGGCTGGCTTTGAAGTCATTGATTCTCCTGTCTCAGCCTCCCAAAGTGCTGGGATTACAAGCATGCACTAGCTAGTAACAGAATTCTTAGTTATGCACATGACTACCTTGTATAAACATTAATTAATTAATTAATTATTTATTTTTTTAGGTACCAAGGATGGAACTCAGGGGCACTCGACCACTGAGCCACATCCCCAGCCCTATTTTTTTTTAAAAAATATTTTGTTTAGTTGTAGATGAACACAATATCTTTATTTATTTTATGTGGTGCTGAGGATTGAACCCAGTGCCTCACGTATGCGAGGCAAGCGCTCAACCACTGAGCCATAACCCCAGCCCCCGAGCCCTATTTTATATTTTATTTAGAGACAGGGTCTCACTGAGGTACTTAGGGCCTCACTTTTGCTGAGGCTGGCTTTGAATTCACCATCCTCCTGCCTCAGCCTCCCAAGCCGCTGGGATTACAGGCATGCGCCACCATGCCCAGCTTTGTATAAAGATTATATTTCTCAGATTATCTTGTAGCTAGATGTGGTCAGGTGATGAAATTTGACTAAAAGGATGTAAATAAAAGTATACTGTGGTGGATTCCAATAATCTTTAAGAGGCAACAGACACGTCCATTTTCCCTTCTTCTCCTTTGTCTATCCTTCTGCTTGGGATGTCAGGTTGGAGGTTCTTTTAGAGTAGGATTGTGAGGGCCACACCTTAGGCATGATGGAGAAGAGAGTTGGTTACAGCTTACCAATTGGTCCTCTGATTCCCTGAGGGCTTTTTTTTTAAATGTTTATTTTTTAGTTATAGGTGACAGAATATCTTTATTTTATTTTTATGTGGTGCTGAGGATCGAACCCAGTGCCTTATGCGTGCTAGGCGAGCACGCTACCACTGCGCCATAATCCCAGCCCCTTCCCTAAGGGCTTTGTAGGGAGCTACAATATCAATGTGGGAGCATATACTTCTAGATTTTTACATTAACAACAACAACAACAAAAAACCTTCCATCTTGTTTAAACCATTGGTACTCTGGGGTTTCTGTCACTCTCAGCCAAATCTAATTCAAATTAATCAATGACCATTACATCATTTCCCCAATTCAGAAAATATATGCCCTTCCTCTTTATCTCTTAGTCCCCTATACATATGTCAAGGATTGGTTTAAGATACCCTATAAGCTGGGCGCGATGGTGCACACCTGTAATCTCAGCACTTTGGGAGGCTAAAATAGGAGAATCGCGAGTTCAAAGCCAGCCTCAGCAATGGCGAGGAACTAAGCAAGTCAGTGAGACCTTGTCTCTACATAAAACACAAAATAGGGCTGGGGATGTGGCTCAGTGGTCAAGTACCCCTGAGTTTAATCCCCAGTACCAAACAACAACAAAAACAAAAAACCCTATAATCCAGTTTCTGAGCACTCTAACCCTCATCTGATAACAGCTCCCAAAGGTGCAGTTGCTTATATGAAGCTTCTCACGTGTAGTTCCTCTTGATTCAAAGTCCTGTGAACTAAACATACAAGTTATCTGCCTCATACACACTCAAAATGCAATGATGGGACAGACAGGATATCTACTATAGACATTCCTGTTCAAAATAGGGGGAAATACAGGCACAAATGACTCACTGATCCATAACAATTCTGAAATCCAGCTGGCAAATGGAAATTCCTTGCTTGGGATGCCGGGCCTGGGGTTAATTATCCCCAGCTTTAGGTTCTGCCCTCTGAGCTGTTAGTTCTGCCTTCTGACCCATCTTTCCTTTTGCATGAAAGGTACCCCATACCTGTGCAATTGTTAATTTGCACAGAGTGTATCCTACCAGTAGAATTTTTAGGGTCAGAAGACATCTTTCCATTTGGTCCTGGCTCTGACCCTCTCAGTCCAAGCTGGCAGTGCTCCTCTGAACACTCTTAAAAATGTAGATCTTTTATGAATCTTCTTGGGATTTAAGGCATTAGAGAAAGTCACCCCCACAAAACTCTTCAGGGTAAGCCCTTCTCTACTGCAGGCCTCTGCCCTGAAGCTTCTGGAAAGCCCTCAGTTTGATTGAGAGGATCCATAACTTACACCCTTAGAATCCCTAGAGAATCTTTGTCTAACTGAATAGTACTCTGAGCTACCATGTAGATTCTTCTGAAAGCTTAACAAAGAATTTTATAGCTACACTCTTGACCTTATCATAGACTGTGTTCTACTGACATTGCCCTTGATTTAACTTCTGCTCAGAAATCATTTCTTAATTTTAGCATCGTTTGCCACCTGTAGAGGCTGGTAATTTTCAAAGCCAGTAAGTTCTGTCTTTTTTTTTTTTTTTTAATAATTATCCCTTTGGTTTATCTCTCTCCTCTCACATTTTGCTCCAAGCAGCCAGAAGAAACCATTTAGTTCCCTCAACACTCTGTTGGAAAATCTCCTTAGCTACATCACCTTGATTATTAGGTATGTTTTTTACTTTTCACCTTACTACAAGTAACAGTGCCTCCAATATCTGATAGGAGTTTTAGATTTTTTTTTTTTCCTGCAAGTCCACACTTGCCCCTTCTACAAAGTCCCTCAGAACTTGGAAATCTCTTAAACACTCACGACAGTCCTTTCAGTTTTTACCCACTGCCCAGTTTCAAAGTCATATTTTTAAGTCTTTTTATGGCAGCATGTGTAGGTTATCAATTACATATAACAAATTAATGACTGAAAATAACAAAGATTTATTACTTTGCAAGATTCTGAGGGTTATGAAGCTGGGAGTGACCTGGCTGACTCAGGGTCCCTCATGAGATTGCAATCAAGCTCTTAGCTGGGGCTGTAGTCAGCTGAAGACTATCTGGGACTGGATGATTCACCCCAACATAGCTCGCATGGCTAATGGCGGAGGGCTTCAGTTCATCTCCACATGGTTCCATGAGTATCCTCAGCTAGTTACCCTCTCCCAGAACAACTGATTCAAGACAGAAGGAACAACCAGAAAGCTGTAGTGTCTCATATGACCAAGATTATGAACCATCACTTCTACTTTATTCTGTTCATTAGAAGCAACTTCCCTAAGTCCAGCCCACACTCAATATGGACAGGAATTAGCTTCTACCTTTTGAAGGGAGGGGCTGGAATTGTAGCTCAGCGGTAGTGCGCTTGCCTCGCATGCGTGAGGCCTTGGGTTCGATCCTCAGCACCACATAAAAATAAATAAAAAAAAGATATTGTGTCCATCTACAACTAAAAAAAAAATATATTAAAAAAATTACACTAAAAGTTCATAGGCTGGAGCTGGGCAGGGGGGCGCACACCTGTAATCCCAGTGACTCGGGGGGCTGAGGCAGGAGGATAGCGAGTTCAAAGCCAGCCTCAGGAAAAGCGAGGCACTCAGTGAGACCCTGTCCTACATAAAATAGAAAGTAGGGCTGGGGATATGGCTCGGTGGTCAAGTGCCCCTGAGTTCAATCTCCGGTACCCAAAAGAGAAAAAAAAAGAAAGTTCACAGAATCACAGGAAGACGCAGAGCACAAGGGTTGGAAGCTATGCCACGCAACCAGAAAGAGTAGCCAAAGTCATATTACAGAATTGGCTTGGTGAGGAAACCAACACTGTTTTCAGCATTCTTGAGAACATAACATCCCAAATTGTTGGAGCTAGATAGTGGATACTGCCACTGGAGGCCTGGCATTGTGGCACCTGGGTATTATCTTGTAGCTACTATTGCCAGAAAAGAGTCTTTGAGGTTCCTGAATCTCTAAGCTCCCTCTTCAAAGTGGGTCCATTTGACTGTCAAAGTGGAGACCATGGCCATTGTCCCCAGCTGCAAAGGATTCTGGGAAAGCAAGTCATTGGCATTTTCACATTCTACTGCAGAAGGCAGATACTACTTCTCACCAATTAATCATAAGGTTAATGAATTCTCCAAACATATAAATGAGTTTTAGATGACATGCGTAAAAGAAAATGCAGATGTCCAATCTGTAGCCTAAGAACACTTCAATCTCACATGTCCAAGCTGGATTTATTCTCTTTGTTTTGTTTTGTTTTGGTACTAGAGATTGAACTCGGGCACTTGACCACTGAGCCACATCCTCAGCCCTATTTTGTGTTTTATGTAGAGGCAGGGTCTCACTGAGTTGCTTAGTGCCTCGCTGTTGCTGAGGCTGGCTTTGAACTTGCAAGTCTCCTGTCTCAGCCTCCATAAGTGCTGGGATTACAGGCTTGAGCACTGCCTGTTTATTTCTACACCAGATTTCTAATCAACATAACTTCTCCAAGGAAGCCTGCCCAAAACAAGCCCCCTCTCTCATAAGACAGATCTCCACTTTATCTATGTTCCCATAGCTCTAGGTATCTTTCCTTCAGGTTTATCCATTTTGTGAATTATACTTTGTGTGTGTGGATGGGGAGTATTGGGTATTGAACCCAGGGCACTTTACCACTGAACTATATCCCTGACCCCACTTTTCAAAATTTTGAGACAGGGTCTCCCTGCCTAAGCTGACCTGGAACTTGTGATCCTCCTGCCTGTTCAGCCTCCCAAGCAACTGGGGTTTGACATACCACCACACCCAGCAAATTATATACTTATTTGATTACCATCTATCTCCTCACTAGACAGTAAGTCTCATGAAGGCAGGGCCAGATGGATTTTTAGGTAACTACCGCATTTTATGAGCCTACAGCAAATACCTTATCCAAAGTAAGTGCTGAATAAATATGTTAAAATCAAAATGAATTCTCTCCCTTAAGAATTTGAACTGAAGGGGCAGTGGAGCTCAGTGGTAGAGCACTTATTTAGCATGTGCAAGGCCCTGGGTGCAATCCCAACACCACAAAAAAAGAACGTGAACTGGAGGTGACTCTCCCTTTCCCCCCCCCAAATAACCCCAGAGTTTAAAAGAATAAGTACTAGTTAAGGGAGGGGCAACAGCGTTGAGAAGCACAAACCCCTGAAGCTAGGAGGATGAAGGTGAGAGAAAACATTCTTATTACTTCATTGAAAAAAATAAGCTTATCACCAACCTGCTGTACTCGTTACTCTTTTTTTGGGGGGTGGGGGGTACTGGGGATTGAACTTGACCACTGAGCCACATTCCCAGCCCTATTTTCTATTTTATTTAGAGACAGGGTCTCAGTGAGTTGCTTAGCACCTTGCTGTTGCTGAGGCTGGCTTTGAACTCGTGATTCTCCTGTCTCAGCCTCAGGAGCCACTGGGATTACAGGCCTGCACCACCTTTCCCAGCCTGGTATACTCTTGAAGAACATGCTTGTAGAACTCTTTTGCATGTTTTATTTCACTTAAGCTATGGTAAAATCTTTTGTGCCAATGCCTATAGTCCTAGCTGCTCCAGAGGCTAAGGCAGGAGGATGGCTTGAGCCCAGTAGTTAGTGGCCAGCCTGGGCAACACAGGCACCATCACCAAAACAAACAAACAAAAAACCTTTTGCTATAACAATGTCCAGGTCTTTCTGAGGGAATCTTCAATGTGCTAGCAGATCAGCTTGAGCACATTCAGTGATACTGATACCTAGTAATTTTCAACATATTTCCATTTACCTATTCAGGATGTGAGGAAACAAATGAATAGCAAAGCACCTCTGAAATAATACAGAAGGGACAGGAAGAGACAGTTGCAAATATTTTGTATCCTTCTCACAGAGTGTGATCCTCAAATGCACAGCTAATTATTGATGAAACCAAAGTAATGAATTGTTTAACATGACTGGTTAAAGATACGGGAGAGGAATTCATTAAAAAATTAAGTGCAAGCCGGCGCGGTGGCTCAAGCCTGTAATCCCAGACTTAGGGAGGCTGAGACAGGAGAATCGCGAGTTCAAGGGCTGGAGATGTGGCTCAGTGGTCGAGTGCCCCTGGGTTCAGTCTCCAGTACCAAAAAAAAAAAAAAAAAAAAAAAAAAAAAATTAAGTGCATACTTTGAAAATGATTGTTTCTTTCCCCCAAGTTTTACTAAAATACACTACTTTTCAGTAACTGACCCCAGAATAAGAGGATCAAAATTAATTTAGTTTCTAGAATTTTTGTTTGTGTAGTAAAAATGAAAATTTGGTGATTTACTATTTTAGCAAATGTACAACCTGATGTTGGTAGAGACTTGTCAAAAGAGAAGCTTGATGTACAATGGATTTTTGTATTTGGAAATACAAAATTTGCTGTTGCTACTCATTTTATATTAACTAAGAATTATGTTCTCTTTATCTCGGCCTCTGTCTGGTTTTCCTGTTCAAAAGAAATGCTCATGACCTGTAGAGGTTTACAAAAGATTAGCCCCGACTAAAATAACTGCTTCAATAAATGGGGGAAATTCTGTGTAAATTTCTTACAATTGACGTTGCTAAACTTAAGTACAATAATGTCACATGCACTTATTCAGTAATTGTAGGCACGCCTAAGTCCCTCCTTCTTTCCTAAACCAATTTCCCCACATCCTAGAAATCCAGCCCTTCTGCCCTCCGGAGGCGCCTTTCCCAACGTAAAGTACAATTTTAAAATTAAGCTCTTGACTAAAATAATGATCCGCAGCCAACTGCCAGGGAAACTGGGCACCCCAGAGCCTCTGGAGGGTGCAGCGGGGTGTGGGCAAGGGCAGGGGGAGTGGGCGAAGCTGCTGGTTGGTGCCTGAAATCTGTGCGTTGCCCCTTTAATTGTGTCCCCAGCCCTCGGGCGTTTCTGTCCAACGCCCACGTCAGCAAATACCTTTTGTTTCTCTCACGTTGGGGCTACTTGTTTTAGGGCGCAAAGGAACGGCTTCGGAAGGGGGTCTTTCCCCCGCCGAGAACCAGGAACCCTCCCTGCCCGCGCGCACGACCGGCCGGTGCGCCGCGGCCCGCGGTAAGAGGCTGCGCGCGGCGCGGGCGGAGGGCGGGCGGGGCGTCGGGGCTGCCCGGACCGGCCCGCGAGCCTGGCTGCGGGCGGCGGCGCGGGCGGCGGCGGCGGCGCTGCTCGGACGGCCCGGCCGGCGGCGGCGGCCGCGGTGCAGGGACGCGGCCCGGGGCGCGCCGCCCGCAGGCGTCGCGGGCCCGAGAGCGGCGGGAGGCGCAGAGGCGAGCGGGCGCCATTTGCAGCCCGGGGCGCAGCGCGGCGGTGGCGCGCCGGATCCGAGGGCTGGGGACCGTCACAAAGGAGGCACGGGTGGCGGCGGCGGCGGCCCCGGCCTGCGGCCGGGTAGCCCGCGGGGGACGGCGGGCGGCGGCGGGCACCGGCTCCGGGCCGCCCCTGCCTGCGCCTCCCGCCCGCCCGCGGGCCCCGCCTGCGCGCCCGGGAGGGGCTGCGGGACAATGGCCGTGCCGTCGCCGCCCGCGCCCGCCCCGCCGCCCGGCTCGGTCGGCCTGGCCCGGCCGGGCCCCGGGGAAAGGCGGGAAGGCGCGCGGAGCCTCCTGGCGGCGGCTGCGGGAAGCGGGCGGGGGACGGTGCCGGGCGTGTCTGGAGCCGTCGGGCGCCGCGCACTCGGAGGGTCGGCTGCGGCCGGGCTCGGGCTGCCGGCGCAGCGACGGGCGGCCGTCGTGCGGGGCGCTGGCCCGGGAGAGAGCTCCCCGGGCGGCAGCCTGAGTTTCTCGGTGCAGCCTCCATTCTGTGGTTTTATATCACGATACGACAGTTCTGGGCTTAGAACCGAAGGGAGACTACGACACCTAATAAGTACTGAGCCCCAAGTGTTTGTGTCCCGACTTAACTGTGCCCACGCGTCTCCCACCTAGGGAGACTGCCTCGTTTGTAAATTAGCGGTTTGGCCCCCTTCCCGTTCAAATGTGCTTATTTATCTTTGTACCAGTAGCCATGTTCCACACCTTTCCAAGACGTGTTTAGAATTGGATTCACACCTAGTGGGCTCCAAACCACATGCGCCAATATCACCGCTATTCTTAATAAACCTTTATATTGGCAGAACTTTAGGTAGTAAACGGAGTGCTTTCACATATGTGGAATCTACACTTAATTTTACATAAAACAACGACCCAATCGGGCTATTGCTTATTCTACTTGGCAGAAGAAATATATGCTAAGGGTGGAGATTCACCCTTAGGCCAGGAGCTGAGTGATGATAGCCTTCCCAAGCCTCCTGTTAGTGCTGTGCGTTTGGAGGAAACCACCTGAGCAGTCTCCCGAAGCTCTAAAAACCTTCACTAATCTTTATCCTTCAGATCTTATTTTTAGATAAAACTTTTTCCCCCCCAGTACTGGGCATTGAACCCATGAGCCGCCAACATGCTAAACAAGCATTCTTACCACTATCCTTTTTTGACATTTTAATTTCTTTTTTTTATTAATTTAAAAATTTTTTTTGTAGTTCTGTATGGACAGCATACCTTTATTTTATTTATTTTTATGCAGTGCTAAGGATTGAACCTCGTGCCTCGTGCATGCTAGGCAAGCACTCTGCCACTGAGCTACAGCCCTAGCCCTGGAATTTTAATTTTGAGATAAGGTCTTGCCAGTTTACCCTGGCTGCTCTTAATGTTGCAGTCCTCCTGCCTTAGCCTCCCGAGTGGGTTACAGGTGTGTGCCACCCCAGATAGATAAAACAGTTTCTAGCAGGTTTAACTCTTAGTAACATAATTGTATGTTAATATTTAAAGCGTTTGATGTAAATTTTTTGATACTCTAGAAGGAAGTTTTTGTTACTTCACTGCTCAGAATTGGGCATTTGCTCCCCATCTTATTTATACTAAAAGCCAAACACCCATTAATAGTTTCCAAGGCCCTATAGGAACTGGTTGCACCAAGTCTTCCCCTCTCATAATCTGTCCCTACTTTCTGACTCCATCTCCCATTGCTCTCCCCATCCCCCCTTTGATGTTCTTCCAACACCTATTTGCCTATTGCACTCAGGGCCTTTGCACTTGCCATTCCATTTTCCTGAAATACTTTTTATTCAGATACCCGCATGAGACTCTCTTACCTGCTTTGGACAAATATCTCAGTGGCGGCTGAGATTGTGGCTCAGTGGTAGAGCGCTTGCCTCACATGCATGAGGCACTGGGTTCGATCCTCAGCACCACATAAAAATAAATAAATAAAATAAAGGTACTATGTCCATCTGCAACTAAAAAAAATTTGAAAAAAAAATCTCAGTGAGGCTTTCCGAATATGGTTTTGATTCTTTTAAATGTTTTTATACTTAATTCTAGATCTTTCCTGGCTTAGTCCATTTGTGCTGCTACAATAAAATACCTGAGACTGGGTAATTTGTAAAGAAGAGAAATTTATTACTTAACAGCTATGGATGCCCAGAAGTCCAAGATTAAGGCCCAGGCAGTGCTATCTGTGTCAGCTGAAGGCTGTTCTCTGCTTCCAAAAATGGTACCTTGTTGTTCCATTCTCCAGAGAGGATGAACACTAGGTCCTCACATAGCAGAAGGGAGGAAAAGGATGAAAAGGGGCAAATTAACTCCTTCAAGTCCTTTTATCAGGGTACTCTTTCCCTCCATGAGGAAACCCTCAGAACCTAATAACCTTCTAAAGGATTCTCAATACTGTTGCACTGAGGAGTGAGTTGTAATGTGAATTTTGTAAACTATAGCTGTGAAGTGTTTTAGTACTTAATTCTAAATCTTCCCAGTTACAAAAGATGTTTACCCACCAGAGAATACAATGACCACTCCAGTTAGCTGAAGTTTTTCTTTTTTTTTTTTTTTTGGAATATTTTTTTTCAGTTGTAGATGGACACAATGCCTTTATTTAATTTATTTATTTTTATGGGGTGCTGAGGCTTGAACCTATTGCCCTGCACATGCTAGGTAAGTGCTCTACCACTGAGCTACAACCCCAGCCCCAACTGCTGAAGTTTTTGATTCAGAAATTTTTGCTAAGGAGGCTAATGAGATTCATTTTGGTGACCCTGATAGGACACACTAAGTTCTAGATTAATGCTGTCTATCTTAAAATGGGGGAGGGGGTATCTTCTAGACTTAAATCTTGAGTTTACTCAGAGAAGAACATGTCTTTTCTATTTCAAAGGCCTTCAAACTTAATGGTTCCTAAAATATGTAATTGTTTCTTCCAGCCACCTTTTTAAAGGTCATTGAATTTAATGGGAGTCTTGAATTCTGTAATATTCTTAAATCTATAATAGATATTTAACTCTTAAAATTTTAACTCATTTAAAATGTTTCCATTTGACTTTTGGATGTCTCACATGAATTAGTCTAACTTGCTATTTTAACTTATAAAATCAATCTACTGAAACAAAATCTGAAATGTATTACCCATTTCTGTGGCTATTGCATATTCTGAAAATAAACCTTTCTTGATGCATCAAGAGTATGATTACGACTCTAGGTTATGTTAAAGTCCTGTAGATACAAATGTTGTAACTGACCCCAGTGTACAGGACACTTCCTATTTTTTTTGAAAAATTTCCTCCTTTTTGCTCCTTCCTTTCTTCATTGCCATTGTCTTAGTAAATTTCTCACCATTGCTTGTTAGTCTTTTTTTTTTTTTTTTTAATATTTTTTAGTTGTAGATGGATACAATAGCTTTATTTATTTATTTTTATGTAGTGCTGAGGATCAAACCCAGTGCCTCACATTTGCAAGGCAAGTGCTCTACCACTGAGCTACACCCCCGTCCCTGCTTGTTAGTCTTTAAGTGGGTATTTCTTTTTCTTTCTTTCTTTCTTTTTTTTTTGGTAGCAGGGATTGAACTCAGGGGCAGTTGACCACTGAGCCACATCCCCAGCCCTATTTTGTGTTTTATGTAGAGACAGGGTTTCACTGAGTTACTTAGCGCCTCGCCCTTGCTGAGGCTGGCTTTGAACTTGCGATTCTCCTGTCTCAGCCTTCCTAAGTGCTGGGATTACAGGCTTGCGCCACCGCGCCCAGCTTTAAGTGGGTATTTCTTATCCTCGCCTCTTCCACTGGTCCTGTTCCTTCCATGTTTCTCAGATTCTTCTGGGTATGCAAGTTGGATTGTCTACCAGTAATACCTAAGATTCGTTGAGCCCTAAGTGCATTGCAGGCAGTGTGCTAGCCGTTTGTGTACATTATGGTGGGCAGAGGACAGCAAGACTTAGGCTTGTTGGCTTTGGGGTCAGTCTGCCTGCATTCTAATATGCTCACTTGTTCATTGTGCAGTTTTGAAGATACACACACACACACACATTTATTTATTTATTTTGGTACTGGGGATTGAACCCAGGGTGCTTAACCACTGAGCCACTCCCCAGCCCTTCTATGTATTTTATTTAGAAACAGGGTCTCACTGAATTGCTTAGGGCCTCGCTAAATTGCTGAGGCTGGCTTTAACTCGTGATCCTCCTGCCCTAGCCTCCCAAGCTGCTGGGATTACAGGCATGAGTCAACAAGCCTGCCATTGAAGGTATATTTTTAATCTCTCCCTGCCTTTGTTTCTTTACCTATATGGTGGGAATCATAGCATTATTTACCTCATAAAGCCACTGTGAGGACTGAAGTAAGATAATGAGTGTGAAGTGCTTAGCTTAAGTTTAGTCTCATCTTATTTTGAGATTAAACTCACATACCATACAATTCAGCCTTTGAAAATGTACATTATAGGGGCTGGATTGTGGCTGTGTGGTAGAACACTCACCTAGCACTTGTCAGGCACCTGGTTCAAGCCTCTGCACTGCATAAATATAAATAAAATAAAGGTATTGTGTCCATCTACAACAAAAAAATATATACTTGTGTGTGTATGTGTGTACATGTATATATATGTGTGTGTGTATATATATATTTGAAAAAAGAGCTATTTTAAAAAATAAGTGTACTGTTTAGAGTATTCTGGTATATTCACAAAGTTGTGCAACCATCATCACCCTCTAATTCTAGAATATTTTCATCACTGTGTAAAGAAACCCCATAGCTGGTAACAGTCAGTCCCTATTCTTGTGTCACCTTAGTCCCTGAGAACTACTCATGTACTTTCTGAATCTATGGATCTGCCCGTTCTGGACATTTTATATAAATGAAATCATAAAAGATGCTGTTTTTTTAAATTAAATACCTTTATTTATTTTTATGTGGTGCTGAGGATCGAACCCAGTGCTTCAGGCATGCAAGGCAAGCACTCTACCACTGAGCTACAATCCCAGCCCAAAGATGGTGTTTTGTGACTTGCTTCTTTCACTTTGTATGAGGTTTTAATGTTCGTCCATGTTAGCATGTATCAGCATTTTATTCTTTTTTTTTTTTAATTTTGTGGGAAGTCTTTTCTTTTTTTTAAATATTTTTTTAGTTATAGATGGACACAATGTTTTTATTTTTTATTGCTTTGTATGTGGTGCTGAGGATCGAACCCAGGGCCTCACGCATGTGAGGCAAGTGCTCTACTGCTGAGCTACAATCCCAGCCCGCATTTTATTCTTTTTATGACTGAATCACAATTATATGGATATCCTTTTTTTCTGGTGGTACTGGGGGTTGAACCCAGGTCTTTGTGCATGCAAGGCAAGCACTCTACCAACTGAACTATATCCCCAGCCCCACTATATGGATATTCTGCATTTTTGTTTATCGGTTTGTCCATTGATGGACATTTGGGTTGTTTCCACTATTTATTTATTTATTTATGTATGTATGTATGTATGTATATATGTATTTATTTATGTATGTATGTATTGTACTAGGGATTGAACCTGGGGCACTTTACCACTAAGCTACATCCCTATCCCATTTTTTATTTTTTGTTTTGAGGCAGGGTCCCTCTAAGTTATTTAGGATCTTGCTAAGTTGCTGAGGCTGGTCTCAAACTTGTGATTCTCCTGCCTCACCCTTCTATAGCACTGGGATTCCGGGCATGTACCACACCCAAGTGTTTTTCACCTTTTAGCTGTTATGATTAATACCCCTGTAAACATTTGTATACAGTCTTCTGTGTGGACAGATATTTTTATTCTCTTGATTATATATCTAGGAATGGACTTTTGGGGCCATTTGGCCATTTGATTTCATCTTTTTTTTTTTTTGGTACTGGAAATTGAACTCAGGGGCACTCGACCACTGAACCACATCCCCAGCCCTATTTTGTGTTTTATGTAGAGACAGGGTCTCACTGAGTTGCTTAGCGCCTTGCCATTGCTGAGGCTGGCTTTGAACTCGCAATTCTCCTGTCTCAGCCTCCCTAAGTGCTGGGATTACAGGTTTGTTCCACCGCTCCTGGCTTGATTTCATCATTAGAGGAGCTGTCAGACTTTCCAAAGTGGTGGTACCATTTTACATGTCCTCCAGCAATATAGAAAAGCTCCAGGTTCTTCACATCCTGGCGAACACTGTTTTTATTTTGTTTCTTTTTCTTTCTTTCTTTTGCAGCACTGAGGATTGAACCCAGGACCTCACAGATGAAAGGCAACCGCAACCACTCTACCACTGAGTTACATCCCCAGCCTTGTTATTTTTATTGGCCTAACCCAACTATACCTTACTAGGTACTTCCAGGCATAGTTATTTGCTTCCTTGGGTTTATAATTCTCTCCTATGGATTATTTTATTCATTGTATTATAATTTTGTTTAAAAACGTTTCTCTCTTTCTGTCTTCTGACCTTTGTGTTTTTTTTTCCTTTTTTTTTCTTTTCTTTTTGGTTGTGGGGATCAAACCCAGGACCTTGTGTATGTTAGGCAAGTGCTCTATCATTGAGTTCTATCTCCAGCTGAAAAATACTGAATTTTTTTTAAAAAATTATTTATTCTAAGCCGGGCGCAAGCCTGTAATCCCAGCACTTAGGGAGGCTGAGACAGGAGAATTGCCAGTTCAAAGCCAGCCTCAGCAACAGCAAGGTGCTAAGCACCTCAGTGAGACCCTGTTTCTACATAAAACACAAAGTAGGGCTGGGGATGTGGCTCAGTGGTCGAGTGCCCCTGAGTTCAATCCCCAGTACCAAAAAAAAATTATTTATTCTAATTGGGTATACATGACAGCAGAATGCATTTTGATTCATTGTACACAAATGGAGCACAACTTTTCACTTCTCTGATTGTACACAATATAGAATTGCACCATATGTGCAGTCATACATGTACCTAGGGCATTGTTGTCCATCGCATTCCAGCATCTTTCCTGCCCCCATGTCCTATCCTCTCTCCTTTCCCTCCCCACTAACCAAAGTTTCTCCATTCTTCCCGTGCCCCCTCCCACATTATGGATCAGCATCCACTTATCAGAGAGAACATTTGGCCTTTGGTTTTTTGGGATTGGCTTACTTTGCTTAGCATGATGTTCTCCAACTCCATCCATTTACCTGCAAAGGCCATAATTTTATTCTATTTTAATGCAGAGTAATATTCCATTGTGTATATATGCCACAGTTTCTTTATCCATTCATCTATTGAAGGGCATCTAGGTTGGTTCCACAGTTTAGCTATTGTGAATTGTGCTGCTATAAACATTGAAGTGGCTGCGTCACTGTAGTATGCTGTTTTTAAGTCCTTTGGGTATAGACTGAGGAGTGGGATAGCAGGTCAAATGGTGGTTCCATTCCAAGTTTTCTAAGGAACCTCCATACTGCTTTCCAGATTGGTTGCACCAATTTGCAGTCCCACCAGCAATGTGTGAGTGTGCCTTTTCCTCCACATCCTCAACAACACTTGTTGTTTGTATTCTTGATAACTGCCATTCTGACTGGCGCAAAATGAAATCATAGAGTAGTTTTGATTTGCATTTCTCTAATGGCTAGAGATGTTGAACGTGTTTTCATATATTTGTTGATTGATTATATATCTTCTTCTGAGAAGTGTCTGTTCAGCTCCTTAGCTCATTTATTGATTAGGTTGTTTGTTTTTTTGGTGTTAAGTCTTTTGTGTTCTTTATTTATCCTAGAGATCAGTGCTTTATCTGATTTGCATGTGGAAAAATTTGCTCCCAGAATATAGGCTCTCTTTTCACCTCATTGATTGTTTCTTTTGCTAAGAAGCTTTTTAGTTTGAATCCATCCCATTTATTGATTTTTGCTTTTATTTCTTGCACTGTAGGAGTCTTGTTAAGGAAGTCGAGGCCTAATCCAACATGGTGAAGATTTGGGCCTACTTTTTCCTCAATTAGGCGCAAGAATCATATGATTCTTGTCTTTAAGTCTATTGATGTGATGAATTACGTTTATTAATCTCTGGTTAATTCCCAGGTCCTTGATCCACTTTGAGTTGAATTTTATGCGTGATGAGAGATAGGGGTTTAGTTTCATTTTGCTGCATATGGATTTCCAGTTTTCCCAGCACCATTGTTGAAGAGGCTATCTTTTCTCCAATGTATGTTTTTGGCACCTTTGTCTGGTATGAGATAACTGTATTTATGTGGGTTTGTCTCTGTGTCTTCTATTCCATACCATTGGTCTACATGTCTATTTGGTGCCAATACCATGCCGGTTTTTGTTAGGATAGCTTTGTAACATAGTTTAAAATCTGGTATTGTGATGCCTCCTGCTTCACTCTTCTTGCTAAGGATTGCTTTGGTTATTCTGGGTCTTTTATTTTTCCAAATGAATTTCATGATTGCTTTTTTATTTCTGTAAGGGTTGATGTTGGGATTTTAATTGGAATTGCATTGAATGCGTATATCACTTTGGGTAGTATGGCCATTTTAACAATAATGATTCTGCCTCTCCAAGAGCATGGGAGATCTTTCCATCTTCTAAGGTCTTCTTCAATTTCTTTCTTTAGTGTTCTGTAGTTTTCATTATAGAGCTCTTTCACCGCTTTTGTTAAATTGATTCCCAAGTATTTTATTTTATTTTTTTTTGAGGCTATTGTGAATGGGGTAGTTTTCCTAATTTCTCTTTCAAAGGATTCATCACTGATGTATAGAAATGCATTTGACTTATGGGTATTGATTTTATATCCTGCTACTTTGCTGAATTTATTAATTATAGAAGTTTTCTGGTGGAATATTTTGGATCCTCTTAGAATCATGTCATCAGTAAATAATGATAGTTTTGAGTTCTTTTCCTATTCATATTCCTTTAATTTCTTTCGTCTAATTGCTCTGGCTAGAGTTTCAAGGACTATGTTGAATAGAGGTGGTGAAAGAGGGCATCCCTGTCTTGTTCCCATTTTTAGAGGGAATGAGGATGATATTGGCCTTTGGTTTTGCATAGATAGCTTTTACAATGTTGGGGTATGTTCCTACTATCCCTAGTTTTTCTAGTGTTTTGAACATGAAGAGGTGCTTTATTTTGTCAAATGCTTTCTCAGTATCTATAGAGATAATCATATGATTCTTGTCTTTAAGTCTATTGATGTGATGAATTACGTTTATTGATTTCCGTATGTTCAACCAACCTTGCATACCTTGCATACCTTGCATACCTGGGATAAACCCCACTTGATTGTGGTGCACTATCTTTTTTTTTTTTTTTTTGGTACTGGAGATTGAACTCAGGGGCACTCCACCACTGAGCCACATCCCCAGCCCTATTTTTTTGTGTTTTATGTAGAGACAGGGTCTCACTGAGTTCTTAGTGCCTCGCCCTTGCTGAGGCTGGCTTTGAACTCGTGATTCTCCTGTCTCAGTCTCCCTAAGTGCTGGGATTACAGGCTTGCGCCACCGTGCTCGACTATGTGGTGCACTATCTTTTAAATATGTTTTTGTATGCAATTTGCCAGAATTTTATTGAAAATTTTTGAGTCAATGTTCATGAGGGATATTGGTCTGAAGTTTTCTTTCTTTGATGTGTCTTTGTCTGGTTTTGGAATCAAGGTGATATCAGCCTCATAGAATGAATGTGGAAGGGTTCCCTCCATTAGAACATTGACTTTTGACATGTCATTCATCTTTGTATTCCCAGGATCAGGTACAGCCTGGCACACAGCAGCTGGTCAGTAAATATATCTTTGTGTGTGTGTGTGTGTGGTACTGAGGATTGAATTTAGGGGTGCTCTACCACTGAGCTACATCCCCAGCCCTCTTTATTTTAAGACAGGATCTCACTAAGTAGCTCAGGCTGATATCGAATTTTCTGCCTCAGTCTCCTGATTCACTGAGATTATAGGCGTGCGTCAGCACACTAGTCAATAAATACTTCTTCTGAACTGGGGGTTGAACCCAGGGGTGCTTTACCACTGAGTTACACCCCTTACCCCTTTTATTTATTTATTTTTTAAATTTGAAACAGAGTTGCACTAAGTTGCTTAAAGGCTCACTAAATTGCTGAGATTGGTCTTAAATTTGCAATCCTTTTGCCTCAGCCTCAGGAGTCACTGGGATTACAGGTGTGCATCACTGTATTGGGCAATAAATGCAAATTGAATGAATGTATCTCACCTTTCAGTTTGGATATCTGCCCTCATCATAAAAATAGAATAGAATTTTTTTTCTTTAAAAAATATTGGAAAAGAAATTGTGTGTAGCTGTATGGAGTTTGGAACAGTGTAATTATTGAATCAAAAGATGAAATAGCTTTTTTGTAATTGTTTTTTTTAATGTGCTATTATTTTTTTATATCTTTATTAATTTTATGTGGTGCTGAGGATCGAACCCAGTGCCTCACGTATGCGAGGCAAGCGCTCAACCGCTGAGCCATAACCCCAGCCCCTGTAATTGTTTTTCTATCTCTCCAGAAAATCCCTACTGCTTTGAGTGCTGTGACTCGCAGCTGCATATGTGAAGTATGTAGGGTTTGGCAGAGGCTTTGTATCACCTTCAGATCCCTCTGCTCACTGTCACTGTTGGATAAGGTGCAACATGAAATCCTTATGATTTCAGAATATTTGGGGAAAGTTTTATTACAAAGTCTTCAATTTTCCTTTCACCATCAGAACACACTTTGGCAAACCAATCCAGGCCTTGAACTTTGCATCCTCCTGACTAGCTGGGATTACAGGTGCATGCTGCTGTGCTCAGCTGTGATCACCTCTGTATAAATTAGCATTCTGAAAGCCACAGGAAAATGCATGGTAATAAAATTCTAAAATGTTTGCCTTTACTACTAAGTAAAAACAGTGTTTTAAAGTGGCTTGCTTAATTAATAATAATAATAGTGATGATAATAGCCAACATTTGTCTAGGGCTTGTTATAAACAGGGCACTGTTGTAAGCACTGTATTTGGATTATCTTCTTATTTACTCTGTCCCACAGCTCTCTGAGCTGTCCCCATTTTATAGATTAAGAAACTAAGGTACAGGAAGCTAACATCCAGGTCACCTAGTTAGTGCTTAGAGAGCCAGAAAATGCACGCAGGCAGTCTTATTCCAAGTGTGCCCCAGAGTACACTGCCTGATGGGCAGCTCACAGACACAGCTCACCCCCCCACTTAAATATTGAGATAAATTTTGTACCGATATAATGTCTAGATCTAGTTGTAGAAAACAGAAACCACTCTAGTATTTTAAGCAAAAAAGGATGTAATAAAGAGAATTGGATGCTTATAACATCATCAGAAGACCTGGGGGAGAGGGCTCCAGGTTAAGTCTTCAGAAATGATTCCCAGAACAAGATTGCCCAATGGTCCACCAGGGAGGGAATCAGGAGGCCGTCAGGGACATTGCTAACTGCAGTTGCGGACCAGCTGCTACTGCTCAACCTGCCCCTCAACACCCACCACATAGTGACTACCATCTTCATCACATTTGTCTCCTCACAACCACACAGTTCTGGACACTGAATTTCCATAAATGGGCTTGCTGGCATTGACAGCCCCAGTGGTGGAAAGATGGTTCCTGCCTCATTTTTGTCTTCTAAATCTCAACAGAATAACACTTGTTGACAAGCCCCATTTCACATGGGAAAACTTAACTGTAAAGGAGTCTGGGAAATGTACTTTTTAGCTTTCTACAAGGAAGTTAGAAAGATGCTAGTGTGAATTCACAAAGGTACTCTGATATCCTCTAGGGCCCAACTTGGTGATTATTCCTAAAAATGAGATTTCACCAGCATATAAAAGCTGTCAAGGGCACAGACAATGTTCAACAACCAGCTTTACACCCCGCCACCCAGTGAACCCAGGGCCTAGCATGCATGCTAGGTGTACTCTCTACCATGGAGTTACATCCTCAATCCCAACCAGTTCTCTTAAAAAGCTACAGAATTAGTTTTTGCTGGCCACCATCCAGACCCAGTACTGTACTAGTTAATATGCTCTTAAGTAACACTGTCAAAGTTGTGAAGCTGTGAAAGTAACACTATTCTCCAGGTGCCTTCCTACCTCATTAGGACTCGATGGCAGATGAACTCCTGGCATGGCAAGGAGTTGTTCTCAAAACCCATTAATTTGCCAGGCGCAGTGGTGCACACCTGTATTCCTAGCGACTTGGGAGGTTGAGGCAGGAGGATCATGAGTTCAAACCCAGCCTCAGCAACTTAACAAGGCCGTAAGCAACCTGAGACCCTGCCTCTAATAAAATATTTAAAAGGGTGGGGGATGTGGCTTGGTGGTTAAGCACACCTGGGTTCAATCCCTGGTACCAAAAAAAAAACCAAAACAAAACTTAATTTTGTTCCCCCCAGTTGGAGAATCTTAATTTATCCTTAAATTCAATCCTGCTGTTTTAATTGCTGGTGTTTCCTAAAATCCCTTTCATAGCCAGTTCTATTTCTTATTGTACTTTGAATGTAACTGATAATGGATAATCCATGTCTGTCTGCGGTTTGTTGCTTCCCGCCTCTATCACCTTTTGCTCTCAGCCTGTTGTTTTTTTTTAAATATCTTTATTTATTTTTTTATGTGGCGCTGAGGACTGAACCCAGTACCTCACGCATGTGAGGCAAGCGCTCTACCACTGAGCCACAATCGCAGCCCCCCCGTTGCGTTTTATGGAATACTCTGATCGTCTTGGCTACTTTCTCTATTGGTTGATGCTTAGAAATTGTTTCCCAAACCTCTATGTTAGCAGTGTTTTGAACAGTTTGAGTTGCCAGAATTCAGACTCTCTCAGGAATAGGTAATTGGTGCCTTTGTTTTTATTAGATAAAGTATATAAAGTATATTTGAATAGTTCTACTTTCTCCGATGGTGTTTTCAGGATCTCAGTTAAAAGTCATTTCATGCGGAGCTGAGGTGGTGGCTCAGTGGTAGAGCGCTTGCCTAGCATGCGTGAGGCACTGGGTTCGATCCTCAGCACCACATATAAATAAATAAAAAATAAAGGTCCATCAACAACTAAAAAAAAATATATATATATATTTATATTAAAAAAAAGTCATTTCATGCATTCCCATGTTCGCCCCAGAGCCCATCAGCAGATGAATGGATAAAGAAAGTGTGGTATTGTGTACACAATGAAATATTATTTAGCCTTTAAAGAGGGAAATTCAGCCGGGCACAGTGGTGCACATCTGTAATCCCAGCACTTTGGGAGGCTGAGACAGGAGAATCGTGAGTTCAAAGCCAGCCTCAGCAACAGCGAGGTGCTAAGCAACTCAGTGAAACACTGTCTCTAAATAAAACACAAAATAGGGCAGGGATGTAGCTGACTGGTCAAGTACCCCTGAGTTCAATCCCCAATACCTACAAAAACAAAAAACAAAAATTGATGACTAAATGATGTTTCCAATAATAATCTATGCCAGATTATCTATTTTCACATGCTGAAAAATGAGACCCTATAGATACTTCCATATAATTTATTTAAATAAATATGTATTCTAGTAGACGTTTCTATCTCATTACAGAAGTACATTATAACTAGCTCTTTTCTCTCTCTACAGGATAGTTCTCCACACACAGACTGTATTTGACTTGGAATCTTCACTTTTTTACTCCATTCAACTGATTTACCAGGGTTCAAGAGCAGCAGTCATAAATTTCCAGGTATGGGGAAAAATATATATAAAAAGATATATATAAATTTTTGGTGCTGGGGATTGAAGCCAGGGTCTTGAGTATGCTAAGGACATGCCTTACAACTGAGCAACACTTTCAACCCAAAATGAAAATTTATACTTCTTGTTATTATACTTCACTTAAATATTAAATATTATACCTCATACACACATACACAAAGTAAATTTTATAATTATATATATAATTATATATTTATAAGTATATATATGTATACATATATATGTATATGAGAATGAATTTATTTCTTGAAAATACTCTGGATCAGACATTCAGCGTTCTAGCTGGGGATGATGGCGCACACCTATAGTCTCAGCTACTCAGGCAGTAGAGGCAGGAAGATCACTTCAGCCCACAAGACTGGACAACATAGCAAGACATGTCTCAAAAAAAGAAGAAAAAACTTAGAATATTCATCATTCTGATCTTCTTGGCCAGTTCTTCTATTCACTTATTGTTAAAAATGTTTTAAGGGTAGTTTATTTTGACTAATGTCTTATCTCTCTTATGGATCTGGGGATTGAATCCAGGGCCTAATACCTGCTAGGCTTCACTCCCAGCTCTCCTGTTCCCTGGGTTTTTTTTTTTTTCTTGCTAAGTTTTCTAGGTTGGCCTTGAATTTGCAGTCCTCCTACTTCAGCCTCCTAAACCCAGTTTGATAAACCTCCTTTCTTTTTGGGGGAAGGTGGAGCAGGTACTGGGATTTGAACCCAGAGTTTATGTATGCTGGGCAAGCGCTCTACCACTGAGCTACATTACCCAGCCCTTGATGGATGTCTGAAAAGAAGTGTAGCAAATGTTGGACATAGTGGTGTATACCCATAATTCCAGCAGCTTGGGAGGCTGAGGCAGGAGGATTGTGAGTTCAGAGGCAGCCTCAGCAATTTAGCAAGGTCCTAACCAACTTAGTGAGACCCTGTCTCAAAATTAAAAACTAAAAGCCAGATGTGGTGGCGCATGCCTGTAATCCCAACACTTTGGGAGGCTGAGATAGGAGAATCGCGAGTTCAAAGCCAGCCTCAGCAATGGTGAGGCACTGAGCAACTCAGTGAAACCCTGTCTCTACATAAAACACAAAATAGGGCTGGGGATGTGGCTCAGTGTTCGAGTACCCCTGAGTTCAATCCCCGGTACCAAAAAATAAATAAGTAAATAAAAAGGGCTAGGGATGTGGCTCAGTGGTTAAGCGCACCCATGTTCAATCCCTAGTACCAAAAGACAAAAAAAAAAAAGAAAAGAAATGTAGCATATTTTTCTGAATGTGGGCTAGATTTTTAATTCATGCCCTCTCTTGTGTGTGGACTTCTTCCATTCTGCCTTAATCCAAGACTCATATTACAAAGAACTGAAGATGATCTATAACCAATCCTTTCAATTTGCCAGGAAGGAAATGAAGCCTAGAAAGGCAGTTACTTGCCCTACAGACATACAGCTAACTTAGTGTTAAAACTAGTGTCAGGGGCTGGGATTGTAGCTCAGCGGTAGAGCGCTTGCCTCGCATGCGTGAGGCCCTGGGTTCGATCCTCAGCACCACATACAAAGCAATAAAATAAAGGCATTGTGTCCATCTACAAAAAAGTTTAAAAAAAAAATTAAAACAAACAAACAAACAAAACTAGTGTCAGAATTCTGATCTCCCAAAGTTATGTCATGCAACTTTGGAGTAACTGTCTGGGTTTACGTCCTGTTCTGTAAAATGGGGATAATAATACCAGCTATCTGACTGGTCACTATATGTGAGGATTAAATGAGACCATGCTACTGTTACTATTGTTTCTCAGTCCTTTCACCCTTTCACTGTGTCTTTCTTAAAACTCCCACCCTGAGTAACATGTTGCAAAGCTCTCCTAATTCTCCCTATAATTCTCTGTGATGCTAGCTTCTCCTGCACACCCTGCTCCATGACTGTGGGCATTCCTCCAGGTTCTCATCTCAGTCCCAGCCCTTGTTTTCACTCAGTCCCTTCATCCCTGCTAATAGCCCAGTCGCTGTCTGTAGATGTCTCTTGCACCTCTGTCTTCAAGTCTGACTGTCTCTCTGAATTTAAGATCAGCATTTCCATGGCCTTCTAGCCATCTCAACCTGATTTTCCACTTATCTCAAATGCACTTAAAACTGGACATTGCTTTTCCTTTAAGCCATTTCTTCTTCTGGACTTTCCAATTTGTTAGTGCTAACTGAATTTTGTTCAGTTAGTGCCACTGAACACCTAGGCTTTAAAAGATACTGTTGTAGCCGGGCATGGTGGCACACACCTGTAATCCTAGCACTTTGGGAGGCTGAGACAGGAGAATCGTGAGTTCAAAGCCAGCCTCAGCAACAGCGAGGCCCTGTCTCTACATAAAACACAAAGTAGGGCTGGGGACGTGGCTCAGCGGTCGAGTGCACCTGAGTTCAATCCCTGGTACCAAAAAAAAAAGATACTGTTGTCTTTTTTTTTTTTTTTAAATAAATTGTCCACGATTTCTGACAATGACTTATTTTATTCGTTTTTTTTTTTTTTTTAAATAATGGTTACTATTGCGTATGTTTACTCTTTTTTTTTTTTTTTAATATTTTTGTAGATGGACACAATGTCTTTATTTTATTGCTTTGTATGTGGTGCTGAGGATCGAACCCAGGGCCTCACGCATGCGAGGCAAGCGCTCTACCGCTGAGCCACAATCCCAGCCCTCGTTTGTTTTTTTATGTGGTGCTAAGGATCGTACCCAGTGCCTCACCTGCGCTAGGCAAATGCTCTACCACTGAGCTACAACCACAGCCCCTGCTGTCTTGTCATACATCTCTCTCTAACCTTCCACAGCCAACCAGCCATCAAAGCCCATGGATTTATTTACCATTGACTCATTTGCGACTATTCTTCCTTTCCATGCCTGTTATCATCACTGAGTTCAGGCCATTAACCAGACTGGTTATCCCAATAGAAAATAAAAGAGCTTTCTGCTGTCGTGTAAACCTAATTAGAATTAAAAAAATAAAAAGAAAAGAGCTATTTAGCCAGAAGCAGTTCTCCCAATTGCATGGGACTCCACCCCATTCCTCTCTGTCCCGCAAAAGGAATACAACTTCTTTACTTTTCACAAGTGAAGGCCAACTTGTCACCTTCATGTAGTGCATGGATCTTGATTTAAGTAAAGACACAGACTTTCATGACTCTGGGAACTCACGGGATTTTTTTTTTTTTTTTTGGTACCAGGGATTGAACTCAGGGGCACTCTACCACTGAGCCACATCCCCAGCCCTATTTTGTGTTTTATGTAGAGACAGGGTCTCATTGAGTTGCTTAGTGCCTCGCCGTTGCTGAGGCTGGCTTTGAACTCGCGATTCTCCTGTCTCAGCCTCCCTAAGTGCTGGGATTACAAGCATGCGCCACTGCACCCACTGCTCACAGGATATTTTAATCATTTTTTTTCTTTTTTCTTTTGGGTACTGTGGATTGAAGCCAGCAGCAGTTTACCACTGAGCTACATCCCCAGACCTTTATTTATTTACTTACTTTTATTTTAAGATGGGGCCTGGGTAAGTTGCAGAGGCAGACCTGGAACTTGAGATCCTCCTGCCTCATCCTCCATAGTTGCTGGGATTATAAGTGTGCACCACTATGACCAGAAGCATATTTTAATCTTGCATTGTAGGCTAGATCTGGTTAAATATGAGACTGATAGTTAATACTTCACTGATTTATTTGACAAACTTGAAAGACTTTCTTTATGAATATATTCATGTGATTCAGAACTCAAAAAATATTTTAGATGTCTGTCCCATTCTTGTCTCCTATCTCCCAGACCCCAGTAGTCAGCTACTGTTCTGGATTATTTGTTAATCCTTGGAGAGTTTCTGATTTTTTAAATATTTTTGTTTTTACTTTTTTTACACATACATAGACTCACGTGTTATTTTATACTTTGCTTCTTTGAAGATTATGTATCATAGCCATCTTTCTATATCAGTAGTGTTTTTTTTTAATTTTTTTTTAGTTGTTGATGGATCTTTATTTTATTCATTTATTATACATGATGCTGAGGATCAAACCCAGTGCCTCATGCATGCTAGGCAAGCGCTCTACCACTGAGCTACAGCCCCAGCCCCAAGTTTTTTTATTCTTATAATTGTTAATATTCCATCATATGAATGTAGCATAATTTTTTTTACTATCTGTAATGGACACTTTTTTTTCCTCACCGTACGAGAGATTGAAAGTACCAGGGGTGCTTTACTATTGAGCTACTTCCACAGCCCTTTTTATTTTTTTGTTTTGAGACAAGTTGCTGAAGCTGACCTCAAAGTTGTGATCCTTCTTAGCTATTAGTCACTGGGATTACAGGCATGTGCCACCACGCCCAGCCTGATGGATGTTTTGGTATTATAAACAGTGCTGCAGTGAATAACCATATTCACATGTCATTTTGATCATGTGTTAGTATACTTGTAGAGACAAATTCCCAGAAGTGAAATTGCTGGGTCAGAGATTATACGCATTTGTAATTTTGAGAGCTATTGCCAAATTGCCCTCCCTGGGCTTGTACCACTTTATGTTTCTACCAGCAATGACTGAGAGTGCCAGAGATTGAGAGCAATGACTGAATGTTTTCCCATAGCTTTGTCACTTTGTCAATATTATCAAATTTTGGATTTTGTTTGTTTGCACTGCTGGGGATTAAACCCAGGGCTGAATGCATGCTAGGCAAGTGCTCTACCACTGAGTGCCATTCCCAGCCACATTTTCAGATGTTTAATGAATAGAGGGGAACATGATCCATCAGTGTGATTTTAATTTATTTATATTTTTATGAGGGAGGTTGAGCATCCTTTAACATGATTAAGAGACATTTGTATTTTTTTCTACAAGTTGTTCTTTGTCCTATTTTCTTTTTTTTTCCTTTTTCTTTTTTTGGTACTGGAGATTGAACTCAGGGGCACTCGACCACTGAGCCACATCCCCAGCCTTATTTTGTGTTTTATGTAGAGACAGGATCTCACTGAGTTGCTTAGCACCTCGCTGTTGCTGAAGCTGGCTTTGAACTCACGGTTCTCCTGTCTCAGCTTCCCTAAGTGCTGGGATTACAGGCTTGCGCCACCGCGCCCGGCTTGTCCTATTTTCTTTAAGGCTATTGTTCTTTTTCTTACCAGTTTCTTGAAAGCTTGGTGTGTATTACATAGATTACCCTCTTGTCTGACACATTTTTGCATTTTGTTGTTTGCCTTTTGCCTTTGCTTGTGCTGATTTTTGCCCTGTAGAAGTTTTATTTTTTTGTAATCAAATATATTAATCTTTCTTTTATGCCTTCTGTATTTTGAGTCAGGTTTATAAAAGCCTTTCCTACTCCAAGTTTACAGAGTCTTCCATATTTTCTTTGGAACTTTTGTGGGTTTTTTTTCATACTTAAATCTTTGAGCCATATGGAATTTATCCTGTTAATGAGGTTGGCTGTGTAAATACAGCATAATTTTTTTCTCACCAGAATGCTCAAAATTGTTCTAACTTGTCTTAGTCTATTTCTGTTGCTGTAACAGAACACCTGAGACTGGATGATTTATTAACAATAGCAGTTGATTTTGGCTCACAGTTCTGGAGGCTGGGAAGTCAAAGGGCATGTGGTAAGGGTCCTATTCTATGTCATAACAGAAGAGTACATGGGTCACATGGAGAGAGAAAAGGCAAGAGAGAGCCAAGGAAGTCAAACTCATTTTTAAAAATGAGAGCAAGAACTCACTCACTCTTGAGAGCATTAACCAGTCCTGGCATTAATTCCTTCATAAAGGCAAAAAACCTCAAGACCCAAATACTTCTTTTTTTATTTTATTAATTTATACCTAGGTGTGTATATGTGTGTATAGATACATATATTATAATTATATCCATACATTTTTGGGTGGGTGCTGAGGATTGAGCAAGCCTTATGTATGCTAAGCATGTGTTCTGCTGGGCACGGTGGCATAGGCCTGTAGTCCCAGCACTTAGGGAGGCTGAGACAGGAGAATTGTGAGTTCAAAGCCAACCTCAGCAATGGTGAGGCGCTAAGAAACTCAATGGCACCCTGTCTGTACATAAAACACAAAATAGGGCTGGGGATGTGGCTCAGTGGTCGAGTACCCCCTGAGTTCAATCTCTGGTACCACAACAACAACAAAAAAAGCATGTGTTCTATTCCAGAACTACATCCTTGCTCATCTCATTTTATATATGTGTGTATGTACTTTTTTTTTTGGTACTGGGGATTGAACTCAGGAAAACTTGACCACTGAGCCACATCCCCAGCCCTATTTCGTGTTTTATTTAGAGACAGGGTCTTACTGAGTTGCTTAGCACCTCGCTGTTGCTGAGGCTGGCTTTGAACTCATGATTCTCCTGTCTCAGCTTCCCAAAGTGCTGGGATTACAAGCGTGTGCCACTGCGCCCAGCTTTGTTTTTTTTGATACTGAGGATTGAACCTATGAATACTTAACCACTGAGGCATATCTCCAGATCTCATTTTATATTGTCGATGCTACTGTAAATGAGAGTCCTTTATTCCATTATGTCTCTAATCTGGTAGGAGTTTTGTATATATGAGTTGTTGATTTCTAATACTAATTATTTAACTTCCTCCCCCTTGGTAATTCTCTTCTTGTTGTGATAATTTTGCAGTTTATTTTTTTATATTGTCCAGGTATACGTTATTATAATCTGTAAATAATGATAATTTTACCATCTACTTTCCAATGGTCCTTTTCCCAATTTCTTTGTCTAGCCTGATTCCGTTGGCTAATGTTTGGCATAGTGGTGACAGTGGGCATCCTTGTCTTGTTGCTGACTTTACTGAGAATGCTGCTATTAGGATGCTGGATTTTGGGTTAAAATAGACATATTTTATCACCAATAAGGTTTATTCAGAACAGATTGTAGATAGATTCTATATTCTAGAGTAAAAATTAAAAAATAAAATGATCTGGTCACAGTGGTGCACTCCTGTAATCACAGCTATTCAGAGACTGAGGCAAGAGGATCCCAAATTTGAGACCAGCCCTGAGCAGTTTAGCAAGACCCTGTCTCAAAATAAAAACTAAAAAAGGACTAGGGATGTAGCTCAGTGGTAGTGCATCCCTGGGTTCAATCCATAGTACCACAAAAATAAATAAGTAAATAAAATAAAGTAAGTGTGACTGTATCTGCCTAAAATGCTTATAAGAGCTGGCCACAGTGCTACACATCTGTAATCCCAGAGGCTCAGGAGGCTGAGGCAGAAGGACCACAAGTTCAAAGACAGATTTAGCAATTTAGCAAAGCCTTAAGCAACTTGGTGAGACTTTGTCTCTAAATAAAAAATAACAAGGGCTGGAAATGTGGACCAGTGGTTCAGCATCCTGGGTTCAATCCCTGGTTTCAAAAAATAAATAAGTAAAAAATTTTAAAAATATAATAAAATGCTTATTAGTCCAGGTGCAATGGCACACGCCTGTAGTCTCAGTGACTTGGGTGGCTGAAGCAAGAGGATTGCTTAAGCCCAAGAGTTTAAGACCTGTGTGGGCAACACAGCAAGACCCTGTCTCAAAAATCTAAAAATTTAAAATTGAATTAAATGCTTATAGGGAAAACAATATAAAAATTAGTATTATAAGCCGGGCGCGGTGGCACAAGCCTGTAATCCCAGCACTTAGGGAGGCTGAGACAGGAGGATCGCGAGTTCAAAGCCAGCCTCAGCAACGGCGAGGCGCTAAGCAACTCAGAGACCCTGTCTCTACATAAAACACAAAATAGGGCTGGGGATGTGGCTCAGTGGTCGAGTGCCCCTGAGTTCAATCCCCAGTACCAAAAAAAAAAAAAATTAGTATTATAGATGTCACTGTAGAGTTATATATGGGTAGAATGGAGACAAAAAAGAGTGTTAGCTCATTAGCTTAAGCCCTGTGTCAAAATGAAATTTCAAAGACCAATGTACATAAATCTTAGCAACATAGTTTGTGATTGAATTAATCATAAAATGCCCTTGACTATAGGGCCAACATATAGGAAAAGTGATGTAAAGAACATTTTTTTGTTGGACAAATAGTGAAAAGATTGAATGCCTCCTATATGCCAAACATTAAACTAAGGACATATACAGAATATACACAATCTCTATTCATGCAGGTATTACAGAGTAATAAGGAAACTTACATTAAAATAGGCAAATGAAAGCCAGGCGTGGTGGCGCACGCCTGTAATGCCAGCACTTTGGGAGGCTGAGACAGGAGAATTGCAAGTTCAAAGCCAGCTTCAGCAACGGCGAGGCACTAAGCAACTCAGTGAGACCCCGTCTCTATATAAAACACAAAATAGGGCTGAGGATGTGCCCCACTGGTTGAGTACCCCTGAGTTCAATCTCGGGTAGCATGCCTAACGCACTGGGTTCAATTCTCAGCACCATATATAAATAAATTAAATAAAGGTCCATCAACAACTTAAAAAAATTTTAAAAAAAGAACTGGGTTTGTAGCTGAGAGGTAAAGTGCCCCTGGGTTCAATCCCCAATACTGCAAAAAAAAAAGAAAGGTGAAATTTCTGGAGTCAAATTGCCAGGTTCAGATCTTTTCTTTACTATCTGTTGGTTAGATGTCCTCAGACAAGTTTACTCTCTGAACTTTTGCTTCTTCATCTGTACAATGGGGATATTGTTAGTCTGTACTTCATAGTTGTGGGGAGAATTATGGGGATTACTTAACGTACTTAGACTGATGTCTGAGAACCTCAGCAAATTAGACCTTGTCTCAAAATAAAAAGGGCTGGATGTAGCTCAGTGGTGAAGTGCCCCTGGGTTCAATTTTCAGTACCAAAAAAAAAAAAAAAAGAGAGAGATGAAGAAGTCATTTCAAGGAACAGAAACGGCAGTAATAACATGTTCAGCAAATACAAAGTTAGGAACACATTGAGTTTGAAATATCTTCTGCATTTTATTGGTGATTGATAATAACGGCAGCAGCTCACAGGCAGCTACGATATGCCAGGTGCCTGTTGTGTGTTTGCAGTTGCAATGTCTTCTTGAGTCTTTCCAGTCTTAGCAGCTCTCATTTGCTGGTGAGGAGATGGTGTAGACTGCAGCAGAGCAGGGTTTAAATCCATTCTGTTTGATCCCAGATCCCCTGTTATTTGTCTGGTTGCTTCCAAGTCCTGCTCATTCTGCCTCCTTGACTCCTTTCCTTCCCTACCTGCATCTACCTCAGTCCCTACCCCACCTTTTTTGCCTGCATTACAGCTTCCTCCTGCCTGGTCTCACTGCTGTGTTTTACTCCTTTTGTAGTCTGATCAAATACCAGGTTGCTTCTCTCCTCTGCATAAAACCCTTTAATGCCCCCCCCCCCCCCATTGTGTACAGGGTGAAGTCCAAACTCTGTAACAAGGTAAACAATCTGTACCACCTCCACTCGCTCCATCTGTCTTGCACCTGGTGCTCTGGCCACAAGGAGCAGCATACATTCTGGTTTTTGAACATACTCATCTGTGCAGTGGCTGTTCACCTTTGCTCAAATGATTTCCTCTTCCTAGAATGCTGTTCTTCTCTCTTGGTGAAAACTTGCTTGCCTTTCCAGTTTCAACTCCAGCCTCATCTCACCTATGAAACTTTCTGTATTAGTTTCTTAGTGCTGCTGTAACAAATTATCATAGGGGGGATGGCTTCAAACAATATAAGTTTATTTTTTTTCAGTTCTGGAGGTTCAAAGTGTGAAATCAAGGGGTCAGTGGAGCTGTGCTCCCTCTGAAGGCTCTGGGGAAGAACCTTCCCTTGCCTCTCCCTGCTTCTGTGGCCACCAGTCGTCCTTGACACTCCTGCCTTCCTAGCTGTGGCACTCCAGTCTCTGCTTCTGTCTTACTTAACCATCTCCCTCGGTGCGTCTTCTGTCTTCATGTCTCCAGGACACTAGTCACTGGCTTTCGTGGCCGCCTTAATTGCATTCCATCTGAATTTGATTATATTTGCAGAGACTTTGCTAACAAATGAGCTGATGTTCCATGGCGTCAGGGGGTTACCATTCAACCCACACCTTCCCTGCCCCTTCCCTTCCTTGTGCCCCCTAAAACTTCTGCTGTACTATTCATAATGTTGCACCAACTTGTTTTAACTTTGTTTTCCTTTTTTAGAATGGGAACATGTCTCAGTCAAGTCAGGATGCCCAGGGCCTCTCAAATTGCGTGTATGTTACTAATTGAATTAATCCAAGTAGAGTGCTCCAGTAGGCATCTGGGGTTATGTTAATGGCTATGATATACATGAATAATATGGAATTTTTAGTATACAGACAGTGTTTGGGATTGCATGTAATTGCAGTACTAGGTTTTAGTGTTGCAGAATTCTAGTATCCTAGGATCTTGGGCTGTTTTTGAGTACTGAAATAGTTTTAGGTATAAACTGTTATTTGGTGTTCCATAATGTAAATAATTTGTATTCTAACAGAATATACCTTTTTAAAAAAAATTTTTTTGTTGTCAATAGACTTTAGTTTATTTACTTATATGTGGTGCTGAGAATCGAACCCAGTGTGTTACACATGCTAGGCGAGCGCTCTACCACTGAGCCACCACCCCAGCCCAGATACACTTTTTTTAAAAAACATATTTTGTAGTTGTCAATGGACCTTTATTTTACTTATTTATATGTGGTGCTGAATCTTGAACCCAGTGCTTCACACATGCTAGGGAAGCACTCCACCACTGAGCTACAACCCCAGCCCCAGCACGATGCACTTTTTTGGGTGTAGGAGAGGGCACCGGGCATTGAATTCAGGGGCACATGACCACTGAGCCACATCCCTGATCCTATTTTGTGTTTTATTTAGAAACAGGGTCTCACTGAGTTGCTTAGTGTCTTGCTTTTGCTGAAGCTGTCTTTGAACCTGCGATCCTCCTGTCTCAGCCTACTGAGCCACTGGAATTACAGGCATGTGCCACCATGCCCAGCCAGGATACACTTTTTTTTTAAATTTTTAAATTGTCAATGGACCTTTATTTTATTTATTTATATGCAGTGCTGAGAATTATATGCAGTGCCTTGCACATGCTAGGCAAGTGCTCTATCACTGAGCTACAACTCCAGCTTTCAGGACACACTTTTAAAGCAGGTAGACTGACTATATTATTTGTGTGTATATGTGTGCATGTGTGTGTGTGTTTATTGGTGCATTATAGTTATACATAATAGTGGGTTTCATTGTTAGAAATTTGCATATGCACACAATATAACAATATACTTTGTTTTTCATTCCCTACTGACTATATCGGGCTTTAACATCCTTTGTGTGTGTGTGTGTGTGTGTCTGTACCAGGGATTGAATTCAGGGATACTTAACCACTGAGCCACATCCCCAGCCCTATTTTGTGTTTTATGTAGAAACAGGGTCTCACTGAGTTGCTTAATGCCTCAGCCGTTGCTGAGGCTGGCTTTGAACTCGCTATTCTGTCTCAGCCTCCCAAAGCACTGGAATTACAGGTATGTGCCACCACGCCTAGCTGGGCTTTAACATCCTTACAGGGGCTGGGTATAGCTCAGTGGTACGACACTTGCCCAGCATGCAAAAGAAAAAATCCTTACAAGGTGTCGGGGTCTTCCCAGCCAGGTATCAGTCTCCCCCCTCGATCAGCGGGGAGGAGGGGATCCCCGGGAGCCCCCGACACGACGGCTGAGAATGGTAAAGTCGTCCGGCACATAATTACCACGCCTGAGCCGGAGAATTCTGTCTTAAGCAGGAACTGATTTATTGAGGAGAGATCCAGGCTTATATAGAGGAGGGGGTAGGTGTCCTGTTACTAAGCTAAGAATGTGGAAGTGGGATGTACAGAGGCACTTAGATAGGAGAGTATTCATTGTCCATGTCTTGTCCACGAACACGGAAGCAGAGGTCAGCCAATAAGGGTGAGGTGATGGCTCTCCCGGGGCAGCATGGGCACCATTATAGCTCGGCGCCATTTTGTGGCATGCCCTTGCATATGTCCCCCACACAAGGTACCTATCATTTTATTTTGTTTTATTTTATTTTATTGGTACTAGGATTTGAACTCAGAGCCTTGTATATAGGCAAGAGCACTAACCACTGAGATACATCTCCCATCCTTTTTATTTTTTATTTTGTGACAGGGTCTCACTAAGTTGCACAGGCTGGCCTTGAACTTGCAATCCACCTGCCTTAGCTATCTGAGTAGCTGGAATTATAAGCATAAATCAACATGCTCAGGTGATACCAGTTTCATGTTTTGACATTGGGCAAAATCCATGCCAACAAGGTCATTTTATCTCAGTTTTGCATTTGCTAATTTGAAGCCATGGGCACCGTGAGCAGGCTGCACGCTTGCGCTCTCCTGAAGACACTGCAGGGTTTCAATGGCATGGAGTAACAGCACAGGTTCCTATGACTTCTGTAGTCCAGAGCCACAAGGGCCGTAATTATTTTGCATAGTTTCTGTTCCCTAGAAAACAGTGCCACCAGCATGACTCATCCCCGGGAATTCTGGATAAATGGGTTTTACTATCCTTATTCTGTTCCAGTACCAAGTTCTTCACTACTTTTCTAGTATGATTGATACATTCAAATTTTAGGGAGTAGGGGTGTAGCTCTGTGGTAGAACAGTGGCCCAGCAAGCAGGAGGCCCTGGGTTTAGTCCCCAATACTGGAAAAGAATGTTCTGGCAAACTGTGATGTAACTGTAGTACTCTGGCCACTTTGCATCTGGAGCTGTATTAGCTGAGTGGTGATGTAACATAAATGTCATGGGTAATTGAGGCAAATTGCCTGTTTTTGACAGAATTACTCAGAAGCAGGATGAAATTCCCTGTCTGCTCTTTTCTAGATACGTCTGACAAATTTTCCCCCAACCAGGCCTTTGACCTTTATCTCTTTAGGAGAATGGATTCGTTTATCAGTCCTCATGCAGAAAATACTAAATACTATCAGTACACATGCTCAACAGCAACATATATCTGAAACAATTAATATACATGGTGGAACCAATAGTTTCTCTCATTTTAAGGATGTCTTAAAAAAAAACCCAACAACTGGGCTGGGTTGTGGCTCAGTGGTAGAGTGCTTGCCTAACATGTGTGAGGCACTGCTTTGATCCTCAGCACCACATAAAAATAAATAAATAAATAAATAAATAAATAAATAAAGGTATGGTGTCCATCTACAACTAAAAATGAAAAACAAAATAAAACAAAAACCTTCATTCCTTTAAAAAAAATACTCAACAACTGGCAGATCAGTGACCCATTCCTGTAACCTTTGAGAGGCTGAAGCAGGAGGATCACAAGTTTGAGGACAGCCAGGGCACTTTAGTGAGACCCTGTCTCAAAATAAAATATAAAAGGAGCTGGGGATGTAACTGAGTGGTTAAGTGTCCCTGGGTTCAATCCAAGAAAGCAAAACAAACACACAAACAAAACTTAGCAATTGGTGCTGGCATCTTACAATATAAATTGATTATTTTAGGATCTCATTGTAAGAAGCATGAACATATGTAGTACAACATTTAACTGCAGCAAAATAATTTAAAAGTGTTAAAGTTGGAAGAGTCTGCACAGATCACATAATCCTACCTCTGCTAAATGTATTCACCCTAAATCGGTGACATTCTACTTCTGATATAGTAGTGACATAAAACTTGCTACTTTGCAAATGGGACAATTCTGTTGTTGACCAGCTTAATCAATGTTTCTCAAAAAGCTTTGTTTTGTTTTGTTTTGTGTTTTTTTCTTTTACTAAAACCTTCATTAAGAAATATATTTTAGGGCTGCAGTTGTGGCTCAGTGGCAGAGTGCTTGCCTAGCATGTGTGGGGCAGTGGATTTGATTCACCACATATAAGTAATTAAAATAAAGGTCCATCAACAACTAAAAAAAATTAAAAAGAAAAGAAATATGTTTTAGCCAGGCACAGTAGCACACACCTGCAATCCCAGCAGCCTGGGAGGCTGAGGCAGGAGGATCAAGAGTTCAAAACCTGGGCTAGGGCTGGGGCTCAGTGGTAGAACACTTGCCTAGCATGTGTGAGGCACCGGGTTCGATCCTTAGCACCACATGTAAATAATAAAAAAACAAAGATCCATCAACAACTAAAAAAAAAATTTAAAAAAAAAAGAGTTCAAAACCAGCCTCAGCAACTTAGCAAGGGCCTAATAAACTGAGTGAGACCCTGTCTCTAAAGAATATACAAAAAAGGGCTGGGGATGTGGTTCAATGGTTAAGTGCCCCTGAGTTTAATCCTCTATACCAAAAAAAAGGAAAGAAAAAAAATATATATATACACACATATATATATATTTTATAGGGGCTAGAGGTATCTCAGTGGTAGAGTGTTTGCCTCAGATGCATGAAGCCCTAGGGGGATGTAGCTCAGTGGCAAAGTGCCCCTGGTTTTAGTCCCCAATACCAAAAAACAAACAAAAAAACAAACAAAAATTTTGCCTATCCTAAGGCAAACAGGAGATTTTCTCCTGTTTTCTTCATTTAAGTTTTACATTTAGTTCTATGATTCATTTTAAGTTAAATTTTGTATATGATTGTATTAGTCCATTTTCAACTACTATAACAAAATACCTGAGGCTGGGAACTTTATAAGGAAAAGAAGTTTATTTAGATCATAGTTTTGGAGGCTAGAAAGTCCAGACAGTGTAGCACTAGTTCTGTTGAAGGCGCTTTGACTGCATTACATCTTGGCAGATGGCACCATGGTAGGAGCACATGTAAAAGGGAGAGATCACATGATGAAACAGGAAACCAGAGAGCAGAAAGGAAATCTTTTATAACAACTCATTTTTGCAATTGCATCAAGGGTACCACACAACTACCTTAATCTCTTTCCAGGATAGCAATTGCAAGTGAGAATTAATGACTTCCCACTAGGCTCTACCTCCAAAGGTCCCACCTGCCATCTCTGAAGTCATCACAGTATTCTCTCTTCTTTTAGGGTTTGACAGTTCAACACTGAAGCAGGTGCAGTGACATATACATGCGACTCAGGAGGCTGAGGTAGGAGGATGGCAAGTTCTAGGCCAGCCTCAGCAATTCACTGAGAGACTGTCTCAGAATAAAAAACAAAAAGGTTTGAGAGTGTAGCTTGGTGGTACAGTTCTCTTGGGTTCCATCCCTAGTGCTGCCCTGCCCTCCACACGCACTCCTCAAAAAAATCAATGCTGAAGCTATTTGGGCCTGGAGTATATTTGTGGAAAGTTTTAAAACTTAGCATTTTCAGCCAGATACAGTGGTGTGCACCTGTGATCCCAGCTAGTCAGGAGGCTCAGGTGGGATTGCAGGTTTGAAACCAGCCTCAGCAATTCAGTGAGACTCTGTCTAAAAATAAAAAGGGATGGGGATATAGTTTAGTGGTAGAGCATCCCTGGGTTTAATCCCCAGTGCTGCAAAAATAAATTATATTTTTGATTTTTTTAATATTATTTCTTGATTTCCTTAATTTACACGACAGTTTAGATTTTCTTTTTTTTCTAGCATGTATTTTGATCATTATAATGCTTAAGGAATTTTTCCATTTCATTTAATTTGTTAAGTTTATTGACTTTTGGTCATATATATTTTTACTTATTTATTTTATTTTATTTTGTTTTTGGTGGTGGTGGGGATTGAACTCAGATCCTGGTGCATGCTAGGCAAGCACTCTACCAACTAAGCTATATCCCCAACCCCTGATCATAATATTTTGTTTTTATTTTTTATTTTTTTTGATATGAGGATTTAACTCAGGGGTGCTGTACAATTGAGCTACATCCCCAGCCCTTTTTATTTTTAGACAGCATCTCACTAAATTGCTGAGGCTAGCTTTGAACTTGTGATCTTCTTGCCTCAGGATTATAGGCAAGTGCCCCTCTGCCTGGCTTGTTTTATTCTTTTTTAAAAATTTTTTTTTTAGTTGTAGATGGACACAACATCTTTATGTATTTATCTTTATGTGGTGCTGAGGATCAAACCCAGTGCCTCCACAACCCCAGCCCTTGTTTTACTTTTTTAATGGAGATCTATCATGATGCTTCCCTCTTTTATCCTTGATAGTGGTAATTTATGTCTGTCTGTCTTTCTTTTTTTTTTTTTTGATACCCAAGGGCCCTCTACTACTAGGCTTCATCCTTGCTTTTTCATTTAAAACTTGTTTTATGGTCCAGCCTGTGATTTATCTTGGTGAATGATTGCTGTTCATTTTTTAAAAATGTCTGTTTTGCTGTTGTGTTATTCTAAATGTCAATTTAGTCAAGTTGGTTAATAGTATTGTTCAAATTTCATAACCTTATTGATTTTCCAACTTATTTTAATTACTTAAAGAGGAGTGTTGAAATACATTACTATGATTATCAAATTCACTGTTTCCAAGCCGGGTGCAGTGGCACACACCTGTAATCCCAGCACTTTGGGAGGCTGAGACAGGAGGATCATGAGTTCAAAGCCAGCCTCAGCAACAGCGAGGTGCTAAGCTACTCAGTGAGACCCTGTCTCTACATAAAACACAAAATAGGGCTGGGGATGTGGCTCAGTGGTTAAGTACCCCTGAGTTCAATCCCTGATACCAAAAAAAAAAAAATTCACTGTTTCCTTTTTCACTTCTACTAGTTTTTGCTTTATGTATTTTGAAGCTTTGTTATTTGATACATAAATACAGTTGTTATATCTTCTTGATGAATTAATCCTTTTATAATTATATCTTTTTAGGTCTGGCAATATTTCTTATCTTAAGCCTGCTTTGTCTGATATTAATATTACCAACCATCCCAGTTTACTTACAATTAGTGTGTTCCTAGTATACTTTTTAATATTTGAGTCTTCCTTTTGCATCTACCTTGTGTGTGTGTGTGTGTGTGTACACGTGCAGTCAGGGGATTGAACCTAGGAACTCACAGATGCTAAGTATGTACTGTACCACTAAGCTATGCCTCAGCCCCTAACGATCTATTTAAATGGAGTTTAGACTATTTGCATTTGAAGTAATTATCAATATAGTGAGAGAAAGGTACTGTTTTACTATTTGTTTTGTACTTATGCCATTAGGTTTTTTTCTTCCTTTCCCCCTCTTTTTCCTTACTCTACTTCAATAAAAGACTACTGAGCATTTCTTAGTATTTGGTCTCCACTATTAGCTTATTTAGCATAATCTGTTTATACTTTTAGTGCTTGCTCAAGGAGTTACAATATGCCCTTTCCCTCATTATAATATGCATATCATCTGTCACACCTCACATGTTATATAACTTCATATGTGGTAGGTTTGGCAACTCACAGCTTACAAGCCAAATCTGGATCACTTTATGCTTCTGTAAATGAAGTCTTATTGGAACACAGCCACAGTCATTCATTACATATCATTCATGGCAGAATTTTTTTGCAACAATGGCAGAGCTTGTGGTGCTGTTGGGAGGTGGTGGACCCTTTAAGAGGTGAGGCCTAGAGGAAGGAAGTTAAGTCATTGGGGTGTGCCCTTGAAGGGGATTAGGGAACTCCCACCCTGTCCTCTCTCTCTCTCTGCTTCCTAGTCACCTTGAGGTGAGCAGCTTTGCTCTATCATGTATTTCCTGCCTTGCCACAGGCTTAAAGCCACAGGGCCAAGTGACCATGGACTTTTTTTTTTAAAAAATATTTATTTTTTAGTTGTAGGCGGACAGAACATCTTTATTTTATTTTTATGTGGTGCTGAGGATGGAACCCAGCACCTCACACGTGCTAGGCGAGCATGCTACCACTGCGCCATAACCCCAGCCCGACTATGGACTTTTGAAACCTCTTAAACTATGAGTCAAAATAAATCTTTCCTCCTTTTAAATTGTTTATCTCAGGTTGTTTTGTCACAGCAATGGAAAGCTGACTAATTCACCTGGACTCTTGAGGTTTCACCCTGTGTATACACAGGTTTGTGTTCAGCACAGATTCTAGGGGACTCCTGTACAGGTTTTTTTTGTGGGGGAGGGGTACCTGGGAACTCAGGAGCACTCAACAACTGAGCCACATCCCCAGCCCTATTTCATGTTTTATTTAGAGACAGGGTCTCACTGAGTTGCTTAGTGCCTCACTTTTGCTGAAGCTGGCTTTCAACATGCAATCCTCCTGTCTCAGCCTCCCAAGCTGCTGGGGTTACAGGCGTGCGTCACTGTGCCTGGCTTCTGTGCAGATTTATTGATCTCTTCGCCTACATCATTGTCTGCTTTCTGGTACTCTGCCCCATAACTTCTGGGCATCATCCTCCTGAACAGTAATCTCTGTCTGATGAGTCTAGTTTGATTTCCTCTCTTTGTAACCCAATTCAGGAAGCCAAAGTGATGGTAGGACTTAACTCACTTGATTTATTTCTCGTGGGGATCACAGTCATCCTCCATTTTCATTGTCTGACAACATTTTTTTTTCATGTATTTTACCCAGTTATCTGGTTGCTTAATAGAATACCATGTCTAATACTATGTCAAAGGCCCATGAAACTTACTTTAAAAGTTTTCTAACTTATTTTTGCATTTTAAGGTATACAATCTCATTTGCAATAATTGTTTTATCCTTTTCAGTGTTCATACTTCATATATAATTTTCTAGTCTAACTCATTGGCTAGATTTCCCAACATAATGTTAAATAACAGTATTGATGTTTTCCTAGTATTTTCCCCTAGGGGTAGATGGGAAATCATTTGATTGTATTTCTATTTTTAATTTTTTCTTGCAGTACTAAGGATTGAACCCAGGGGCACTGTACCACTGAGCTACATCCTAGACCTTTTTATTTTTTTATTATTTTATTTTGTTTTATTTCATTTTTTGATACAGGGATTGAACTCAGGAGTTCTTGACCACTGAGCCACATCCCCAGCCCTATTTTGTGTTTTATGTAGAAACAGGGTCTCACTGAGTTGCTTAGCAGTGCTTGCCATTGCTGAGGTTAGCTTTGAACCCGCAATTCTCCTGTCTCAACCTCCCAAAGTGCTAGGATTATAGGCATGTGCCACCACGCCCAGCTGACTTTTTTATTTTTTGAGACAGGATCTCATTAGTTGCCTAGAATGGTCTTAAACGTGCAATCCTCCTATCTCAGCCTTCCCAGTCACTGGGATTATAGGTATACACCACAGTGGCCAGCAGAAAAATATTTTAAAAAGATAATAGTGGGCTGAGGATGTGGCTCAGTGGTAGAGCACTTGCCAATATGTGCAAGATCCCAGGTTCATACCTCAGCACTGCAAAATAAATAAATAAACAGGCAGGCACAGTGGCACACACCTGTAATCCTTTGGGAGGTGGAGACAGGAGGATTGCAAGTTTAAGGTCAACCTCAGTAATTTTTCAAGACCCTAAACAACTTAATGAGACCCTGTCCCAAAAAAGGGGGTGGAAAGGTGCTCAGATATAGGTCAGGGGTAAAATGCTGGGTTAGATCTCCAGTACCAAAATATTAAAAAATGACTACATAAATAGATAATCAAGATTGTGCTGGGAGAAAAGACACTATCAAATGGTATTGGTGGAGCTATAAATTGATATAATGATTTGGGAAGATAATCTGGCAATGTCCAATTAGCAACTCTACCTGTAGGAATTTGTTTCACAAATCCTCAGGGATCTATGTGCAGAAGTATTTGTTTCAACATTATTTATAAAATCAAAAAATTATGGGCCAATGTCGTAGCTCAGTGGTAGAGTGCTTGCCTAGCTTGCCTAGTATGTGCAAGGACCTAGATGCAACCCCCAGCATCACAAAACATAAAAATAATTTAATTAAAAAAATAAAAACGATAGGGGCTGGGGCTGTAGCTCAGTGGTAGAGCGCTTCCCTATCATGTGTGAGGCACTGGGTTCGATCCTCAGCACCACATGTAAATAATAAATGAATAAAATAAAAATCCATCAACAACTTAAAAAAAAAACAACCAAAAATAAATAAATAAATAAAAACTGTAAAGTTATGACCCACCTACCTCATTTCAAATGAGACAGACAAATGATTAGATTGCAGCTGACAGGATATGAAAGTGAAAAGACTGGTATTGATTTGATGCTTCTCCAACAATATTCCCAGATGTCTTGTTTCTGCAGTTGCCTGACATGGTCCTGTATAATTCTGCCTCTGTTGGCCTAGCGTGCTGGGTTTGTCTGCATTCTGGAGACTCAGCAAATCCTGGTCTTTGGGCACATAATGAATATGTGAAGTCCTTAACCCCTAGCCAAGTGACGCAGTCTTTTTACGTAATAAGTTTGGAGAGGTTTGTGATTTTGAAACTGATTATTAGATAGAACCTTGATTACATCAAATATGGAATAAGCTGCATTATAGACATAAGTTCTTTTTTTTTTTAAATATTTATTTATTTATTTTATAGTTTTAGGTGGACAGAATATCTTTTGTTTTTATGTGGTGCTGAGGATCGAACCCAGTGCCTCACGCGTGCTAGGCGAGCACGCTACCACTGCGCCACAATCCCAGCCCTAGACATAAGTTCTTGAGCACTGATTTATTATACTGCTCTTTGTCTCTCTATATATTTGTATTTATAAATTTGATACAGTGCTACCATTGGTGGTTCAGTGATAGAATTCTTTCCTGCCCCATGGGGGACCTGGGTTTGATTCCTGGCCAGTGAGGAATTTTTCCATTGGAGTTAAACATTTTCTATTTTGGGGAGGGGGGGATAAACATTTTTTTAAAAACATTTATTTTTTAGTTGTAGGCAGACAGAATATCTGTATTTTATTTTTATGTGGTGCTGAGGATAGAACCCAGTGCCTCACGCATGCCAGGCGAGCACGCTACCACTGCGTCATAATCCCAGCCCCGGGATAAACATTTTTGATGACAATCACAAAAGATTGATATAATACTGAATTGTGGTTAGTGTATTTTTAAAATAATTTCTCAGCCACTTTGGTATGGTTAGCAGTAATGAGAGCAGGCTTAGCAGACTGTATATTCCTGAAATTAAGGGGCCTCACAAATCTATCCATATTGGTAGGCCATGGTCTCACTTTCTGCCATTATTTCATATTCTGCTGAATAATTCTGATCTACAATAACTTACCCCAGGGTGTGTAAATATTAAAGTTACTGCAAAACTACTACATAGAAGTCTTATATTGGATAAGACTTGAAATGGATATTTCACAGCGGATCGAGCCAGAGAAATACCTTCATAAAACTGGCTGGCTGTTAATTAGAGATTGGTGGAAAATTTCTGACATCATGAAAGGTATCATAAAAGTTATTTAGCCTGGGACGAAATGACTCACAGCTAAGAATGAACATGAGTGAAAGAAACTTCTGGAAGCCTGCCAGGACTTTAGGGGATAATAAGGGGGAAAAAATTCTGCCAATATACTAATATTAGAAACCATTTAATGATATGATGAACTCGATTGCCCTGATTCTATTATTGTTTCCTCATGAAAATGAGGAATATTTTTTATAGCCAGATAATAGATGGGCATTCTTTTATAAAAAGATATGACAGACAAAAAATCCAACCATTTTTATATACTATGTATACATTAATTATAAGCCATAGTGGTAAAAGCTTTCTGAACATTGGCAAGAAAAGCTGAAAAATTGTTGGTCTTCCTTACATTTTCTTTAAATTCTGTTAGGCACTCAAGATGAGGAGCACTATCTAATGCAAACTATGAAAGAACTGAAGACTTAGAGTATTCTTGAATGTGCTATAAGTTGGGACCATGTATGGTGTCACAAATTAACAGTATGGGACTCTTGGTTACAAATGATAGAAATTTGGCTTAAATTTAAGCAGAAAAGGAAATTCATTGGTTCATGTAACTAAAAATCTAGTGACAACATTGGTTTCAGGTATAACTGGATCCAGGAGTTGAAATGGTATTATCAGGGGCAGGCACAGTGGCACACACCTAAAATCTTAGTGACTCAGAAGACTGTGAGACAGGGGGATCACATGTTTGAGGTATGCTTGGATAATTTAGCAAGACCTTGTCTCAAAACAAAACATAGGAAAGGGCTGGGATGTAGTCCAGTGATACAGTGCCCCTGGGTTCAGTCCCTAGTACCACCCAAGTGGCTGTGGATAATATAGCTCAGTTGGTAGAGTGCTTGCCTCTCATGCACAAGTACCACTGGAAAAACAAAAGAAGGAAAGATCATCAGGACACTGTCTAAGTAGTTTTGTCGGTGATTTAGAAAGTTAAGGCAGGAAGGTCACAAATTTGAGGCCAGCCTCAGCAATTTAAAAAACTTTGTCTCAAGAAAAAAAAAAAGACTGGGGGTATAATTCAATGGTAAAGCGTCCCTGAGTTCATTCCCCAGTACTAATAAATAAATAATAGCCAGTACCAACAAATAAATAAATAGTTTTGTCAGATTTTCTTCTGTTTTAGCATCATCCCAAGTGGGCTTTCTCATTTATTGAACATAACCTTTTTAGCTTTAGACTTGTATGATTCTCACAGGCCTGGCTCTCATGAAATGAGACTGTCAAGCATATGCTCTACCACTGAGCCATCCTGAGCCCCATTACCACTCTGGTCCCTTGATTTCTAGCACTGAGTATTCTACCTATGGGGAAAAAAATAACATCATATTTTGGTCAGTGCTTTTAAACACATTTATCACATCCTTTTGGATAGCACCTAATCTCTCAGGGTATTATTTCTCATTTGGGACCATAATCGCAGCTATGCCATACGGTTTGTTCTTCCATGTTGTGCCAAAAGTTCTGGCATCTTGGCCTTGTTAAAAATGTCCTACCCTTGGGCTCAGTGGTAGAACACTTGCCTCGCATGCGTGGGGCCCTGGGTTCGATCCTCAGCACCATGTACGAAGCAGTAAAATAAAGACATTGTGTCCATCTACAACTAAAAAAAAAAAAAATTAAAAAAAAAAAAAAAAAGGCCTACCCTTGAGTTCAAGTTGCAGTCAGCCAGTAAAACAAACTTTTGAGCCATTCCCAGGTGCCCATGCTGGCGCATTAAGTCCAGAATTGCTGGTATCAATTAATTAAGCTGTTTCAATATTATATTCCTTAGAAATCCTTACCAAACATATTCACAGATTTGTGCCAAGGTAACTTAGCAACATCTTGTATGCTTGCACCTTTTTTTTTTTTTTTTTTTTAATATTGGGATTGAATCCAGGTGCCCCAGGTGGTAGCAGCAGTCATGGAGAGAAGTGGTGGGATTTTACATCTGTTTTGAAGGTAAAGCACCCAACAGCTGGTAGGATGGAGATATCCATTTCCTGAAATGGATAAGACTACAGGGAAGGCAGGCTGGTCAGGGGTGGACAAAGACTATTTTTGGATGTGTTAAGCTAAGAGGCCTATTAAACTTCTAAGTGGAGATGCCAGTAAGTCCAAAGTTCAGGAATGAAGCCAGGAGCTGGATGTGTAAATTTGGGAATCATAAATACAAAGGGATCTTCACTACCTCTGCCATTCCCTGGAGAAAATGTCTGAGGCTTGGGTGTTCCATCACTTAGAAATTAGGAAAATGGAGAAGAATCAGCAGAGGAGACTGCAGGAGTGGCCAGGAAGGTAAGAAGAACGACCATGAAGGAGTGGTGTCCTGGCAACCAAGTGAAGAAAGTGTTTTAGGATGAAGAGAGTGATCGATTGTGTTGGTAAAATGAGAACAAAGAAATGACCATTGTGCCGGGTGCGGTGGCACACGCCTGTAATCCCAGCACTTTGGGAGGCTGAGACAGGAGAATCGCGAGTTCAAAGCCAGGCTCAGCAACAGCAGGGTGCTAAGCAACTCAGTGAAACCCTGTCTCTAAATAAAACACAAAATAGGGCTGGGGATGTGGCTTAGTGGTCCAGTATCCCTGAGTTCAATCCTTGGTACCAAAAAAAAAATGACCATTGTATTTGACAACATGCAAGCTACTAATGACTAATGATTTTAAAGTTGGATGCAGTGGTGCACACCTGTAATCCCAGCTACTTAGGAGGCAGGAGGATTGGATCGCAGGTTCAAGGCCAGCCTGGGCAACTTAGCAAGACCCTGTCTCAAAAGAAAAATAAAAAGGGGGGTCTGAGGGGGCTGGGATTGTGGCTCAGTGGTAGAGTGCTTGCCTCGCATGCGTGAGGCCCTGGGTTCGATCCTCAGCACCACATACAAAGCAATAAAATAAAGACATTGTGTCCATCTACAACTAAAAAAAAAAATAAAAAAAAATAAAGGGGGTGTCTGAGGATGTAGCTCACTGGTAGAGCACTCAAGGTTCAGTTTTCAGCACCACAAAGAATGGTTTTGGGGCTGGGGTTGTGGCTCAGTGGCAGAGTGCTTGCCTCGCATGTGTGAGGCATTGGGTTCGATCCTTAACACCACATAAAAATAAGTAAAACAAAATAAAGACACTGTGTCCATGTATATCTAAAAAATATTTTTTAAAAAAAGAATGGTTTTGATGGATGGAGATAAAAACCTGATTAGAATAGGTTCAAGAGGGCCAGGATTGTGGCTCAGTGGTAGAGTGCTTGCCTTACATGTGTGAGGCACTGGGTTCAATTCTCAGCACCACATAAAAATAAATAAAATAAAGATACTGTGTCCATCTACAACTAATATATATATATATATATATATATATATTATATATATATAATATATATATATATATATATATAAAGAATGATTTTAAGAGAGAACAGGAGAAGTGAAGACAGCAGATACAAATAACGAAACAAAATTATTCCAATGAATTTTGTGTATAGGAGCAGAGATGGGGTAGTAGGCAGGGGTAGATGTGAAATCAAGGGGAGGTTTTTGTTTGCTTGCTTGTTTGTGAGAGGAAATACTAGATACCATGTTTGTACAATATTAGAAATGATCCGCTTAAAAAGGAGAAATGATTTTGAGTTTGGCTTACTCAGAACTTATTTCCTGCCTGGCTTGAGTTCTCTGAGCATCTCTCCTGAGCAATTTTGCATTTGCTTCTGCAAGATGCCCCGGGGTCTCACCAGCTCAGGGGTAATTTTTGTGTTAATTTTTCAGGTTGAGGTTTCCCACACCAAGCAGGTAAAATAAATTTGGACTTTAGAATCAGATAAGGCACAATCTTAGATTTGAATAACTTGGGGCTTTTTTTTTTTCTCACTCAAGGCCATACAAAGACAAACTTTGTTGCTCTTTTCCCCAGACTTATGGACAAAACTTTTCATTAAGTCCCTTTCCACTAAAGTTGCACTCATGGGAGGTTCTAACTTCCCACCTCTCACACGTTGGGGTTGATTACTGATAAAAACTTGACTGAGCCAGGTAAGCTGGTGTGCACCTGAAATCCCAACCATTTGGGAGGCTGAAGCAGGAGGATTACAAGTTCAAGCTCAGCCTCAGCAACTTAGTGATTCAAAAATATAAGAAATGGGCTGGGGGTGTCTCAGTGGTAGAGCTTCCCTGGGTTAAATCCCCAGCACCACAAACAAAATAAAAAAACTTAACTGAGCCTGTAGTCATTCCTGGCCCTCACTCCTGTGCTTGTTGCTGTGGCTCCACTCCCTCTTCTCTGCTGGCATCTGGGGATTTCTTATTTTTTCCTGCAAGCTCAGCCATAATACATTTAACAAATTTGGGTTATATTCTAGTCAGCATCTCTAGAGATTTGCGCCAGAGAAGCATCTACACTTTCTCAACCACCATTTGTTGGAACTAGAATCTTTCCCCTCACTCTTCAGCTAGCACCAATTCCTGGTCACCTTTGAGGTCTCAGCTAAAATGTCACTTCTCAAGGAGGTATTTCCTAACCCTTTCCATCCAGTCTAAACTAGTTTATCTTTTATAGACTTATAGCACCCTTCCTTAAGTTAAGTACTTAACTTGCCATTGAACTTCTTCTGACTACTTCATGCCTGATTTTTCCTCTAGATTGAAAACTATGTGAAGAATCAAGTGTGTTTAGTTTAGCATAGAGATAGAAGGCTCAGTGAAGTTTGCTGATGAAACAAAAATTTTATTTTATTTATTTTTCGATACTAGAGATTTAACCCAGCAGTGCTTTACCACTGAACTACATCCCCAGCCCTTTTTGCTTTTTATTTTGAGACAGGGTCTCACTAAGTTACTAGTTTCACTAAGTTGCTGAGGCTATCCTTGAACTTGCCATCCACCTGCTTCAGCCTCTCAAGCTGCTGGGATTACAGGTATGTGCCACTGTAACCAATGAACCAATTTTCTAAAAATCTAATAACATAGTATAGTATTAAATAATATGTTGAAGCCCATTATTTTCTGTGTCTTGGGGACTATGTTCCCAAGGAGAAAAGTGGTTTTGGTGGAAAAAGAGGCTTTTGGTCCTGATTTCAGTGCACTCATGCTAGAAGGGGTTGCTGTCTGGTTCAACCTGGTAACCTACTCTGTCTTCTCCCTACAGGATGGAGATCTCCACTCATCAGTCTCATCTCCTGCAACAGCTGAATGAGCAGCGCAGGCAAGATGTGTTCTGTGATTGCAGTATTCTAGTTGAAGGAAAGGTCTTCAAAGCTCATCGAAATGTATTATTTGCTAGTAGTGGCTACTTCAAAATGCTTCTTTCTCAGAATTCCAAGGAGACAAGTCAGCCAACCACAGCTACATTTCAGGCTTTCTCTCCGGACACTTTCACAGTTATCCTGGACTTTGTCTATTCAGGCAAACTCTCTCTTACTGGGCAGAATGTTATAGAAGTAATGTCTGCTGCAAGCTTCCTTCAGATGACTGATGTCATTAGTGTATGTAAGACTTTTATCAAATCTTCCTTGGACATTAGTGAGAAGGAAAAAGATCGCTATTTCAGTCTCTCAGATAAAGATGCCAATTCTAATGGCATAGAACGTTCCACTTTTTATGGTAGCGGCTGGCGAGAAGAAAGCAGTTCCCCACACTCGCACCTCAGCCCAGATCAAGGAGCAGGTATAATAAGTGGAAAGTCATGGGGTAAGTATAATTACCCTCCAGCCTCCCAACGGAGCACTCAGCTCCCTGTGGCCAAGCACGAGCAGAGAAAAGATTCTGTGAAAAAGACCAAGCATCTGCGACTGTCACAGCCTTCTGAAGCTGCTCAGTACAAGTCAAGCAAACGAGAAGCACGCACATCTGATTCTTCCAGCCACGTTTCCCAGGGTGAAGAACAAGCTCAAATTGACACAGAAATGGACTCTGCTTCTGCTGGCTATCAGTATGGTCAAGGATCTGATGTTACATCTCGAAGTTTTGCAGGTATTGAAAAGGAGCGTGTCTCCCCAACCAGGTTCCAAACTGCTATTATAAATCCTTTCTCAACATGCCCCAATTTTAGGTGTCTCATAGGCAGTTAAACCAAGTGGTTTATTTAAAGTCATACTTTTATAATGAAATGGATTTTATAAAACATGAATTTAAAATGTTTAACTCGAAATAATATTAGATACATTTAATGACAGTCAATAGAATACTGAGGGTCAAAACATAATTTTCCAAACCTGCATCTGCATGTTTAGATTACTATTAAATGTTTAAAGTCTTTTCTAAACAGTTCAGTCTTTAAGATGTATATTTTCATTTTGCATGTTTTTTTCCTCCTGTGTCTTTACACAGGAGGAGTATTTATCAACATATAATTACATAATTGTGTGTGTGGTACTGGGGACAGAGCCAGGAGGGTTCCCTAGGCAGGGGCTCTACCACTAAGCCACACCCCAGCCCCATAGTACTTTTTTTTTTTAAATTTGTAACACACAATTCATAAAATTTATACTGTAATTCTTCAGTGAACCCATGTGTAACAACATAAAATATATCTCTTGCCAGATGTGGTGGTATATGCCTATAATCTCAGTGACTCTGGAGGCTGAGTCAGGAGGATTATGAGTTTGAGGTCAGCCTCAGCAAATAAGTGAGGTTCTAAGCAAATTTTTGAGACCCTGACTCAAAATAAAAAATAAAAAGGGGGCTGGGATTGTAGTGCTCATGCAAGAGCGCTTGCCTTGCATGCGTGAGACACTGGGTTCGATCCTCAGCACCACATAAAAATAAATAAATAAATAAAAATAGTGTGTCCATCTACAACTAAAAAAAATTAAATAAATAAATAAAAAATAAAAAGGGCTGGAGAGCCGGGTATGGTGGTGCACAACCATAATCCTAGCAGCTGAGGAGGCTGAGACAGGAGAATTGCGAGGTCAAAGCCAGCCATAGCAACGGCGAGGCACTAAGCAACTCAGTGAGACCCTATCTCTAAATAAAACACAAAATAGCATTGGGGATGTGGCTCAGTGGTCAAGTACCCCTGAGTTCAATCCCCAGTACCAAAAAAAAAAAAAAAAGGGAGGCTAGGGTTATGACTCAGTGATAAAGGGCCTTTGAGTTTAATCCCTAGTTCCAAAAAAAAAGAGACACCTCCCTCTCCCTCTCTCTTTCTCTCTCTCATTCTTTCTTTTAATTTTGAGACAAGGTCTTGCTAAATTGCCCAGGCTGGCCTCAAATTTTCAATCCTTCTGCCTCAGCTTCTGAAGTCCCTGGGATTACAGGAACACACCACACCCAGTTCCTCTTTTTTTTTATGATAGTAAAAAATATAGAAAGAGTATGTATACTACACCTTACACCCATATGGCTGAAATAGAGAAGGATTAGAAATATATATCATCCGGGCTGGGATTGTAGCTCAGCGGTAGAGCACTTGCCTCACATGCGTGAGGCCCTGGGTTCGATCCTCAGCACCACATACAAAGCAATAAAATAAAGACATTATGTCCATCTACAGTTAAAAAAAAATATTAAAAAAAAAAAGAAATATATATCATCCAGTCTTTCCCCCAATGAACTAGTTACCAAATTTGCTTAATTATTTATATATGAATTCCAAGCAAAATTTTAATAAAAAGAAGTCCTTGAGGATTATAGGATTTATTATGTATATTGAAAATGTTTATTTTAGAAGAATTTCAAACACATAAAAGTATCTTTGAAACAAATTTGTGTGTGGACTGAATGTGTACACTTTTTTCCTTGTCATTGTATTTCCTTAACAATACGGTATCATGGGCTGGGGGTATAGCTCAGTTGGTAGAGTGCTTACCTCACATGCACAAGGCCCTGGGTTCAACCCCCAGTACCACAAAAAGAAAAGAACAACAATATGGTATCACAACTACTTACACAACGTTTATATTATATAAATATAAATAGTAGTATTTATTATAAATAATCTAGACATGTTTTAAAGTATATGGGAGAATGTGCTTAGATTACATGCAAATACTACCATTTCATGTAAAGGACTTGAGCACCTGTGGATTTGTATCTGTGGTGGTGGTGGTGAAGAGTGCTTCTTGGAACTAATGAGGTCTGGGGCTAGAGGTCATAGCTCCATAGCAGAGCACTTACCTAGCATGTGTGAGGCTCTGGGTTCCTCCATAGCACCACAAAAAAAAGTTTGAGATTTGCCTCTAATTATAACTAACAATTTTCTTTTCTTTTTTTTTTAGGTACTGGGGATTGAATTCATGAATGCTTTATTACTGAGCTACATCCCAGGCTTTTTTTTGTTTTGTTTTTTATAGAGGGTATTGCGAAGTTGCTGAGGCTGGCCTCAAACTTGCAATCCTCTTGCGTCAGTCTCCTGAATTACTGGGAATACAGGCATGTATCACTGTGTCTGGCTACAACTAACATTTTGTAGATAACTATATGTGCACTTTAAAACCAAATAATAAAGATCCTTGAAATTACAAGTACATGATAAGTAAAGGCAAGATGATAAAAATCATAAATAAAACAAGTCACTTAAAAAACTTGAATATTGACTAGGTGTGGTGGCACACACCTGTAATCCCAGCAGCTCAGGAGGCTGAGGCAGGAGGATCAGGAATTCAGAGCCAGCCTCAGCAACTTCACAAGGCCAGAAGTAACTTAGTGAGACCTTGTCTCAAAATAAAAAATAAAAAGGGCTAGAGATGTGGCTCAGTGGCTAAGTGCCCTGGAGGTAATTCCCCACTACCAAAAAACAAAAAAAAAAACCCAAAAACCAACCAAACAGACAAAAACCTGAATATTAAATGTTTTAATTTTGGATTGTCTATAGTGTAAAAATCCAGTATTAGCAGGGCATAGTGGCACATGTCTGTAATTCCAGCAACTTAGGAGGCCGAGGCAAGAGGATTCCAAGTTCAAGCCTAGCCTCAGAATTTTGGGGAGACCCTAAGCAACTTAGTGAGACCCTGTCCCAGAAAAAGTAAAAAATAGAACAGGCTGGAGATATGGAGGATGTTGGCCAGTGGTTAAGCACCTCTGAGTTCAATACCCAGTACCCAAAAAAAAGAATACAGTACTACCTTTTTACATTTAAAAATGTAATGACTGTACTGTGTTAAATGAAGACATATGTGTAGCAGTCTAAATTTACCTGGACTTTGCAAATTTATCAAATACTAAATTTAAAGTTCTGTACCTAGGAATACATCAACAATTCTAGTCTTAATGTCTTCCTCCTTCCTTTTACCTCTCCAAGGTTGAACTCACCAACTCCTGTTGGATTCTTTACGTTCATAGAATTGTTATGATCTCTCCAGTGATTTAATCAAACTGTCTTGTGACAGATGACCTGCCCAGGATGCGATTCAAGTGCCCGTACTGCACACACGTGGTGAAGCGGAAAGCAGACCTCAAGCGACACCTGCGCTGTCATACAGGAGAAAGGCCCTATCCATGTCAAGCTTGTGGAAAAAGGTTTAGCAGGCTAGACCACCTCAGTAGCCATTTCCGAACAGTATGTATATGATCTTCCATCATTTTACTTCTAGAGAAAATGTGCATTTATCTGCTTTAGGATAATCCAGTTTAGGGGGCAAATCTTTTCACATAACTCTACCATAGGAAAAATTCTTCGAAATCATGCACAAAATACATAATTTTATGTATGTACATATATATTGACTTCTAGTCTCCTTTGAGAAATCTTAAGTAGAGTTCTTTTAATGCTAAATAGTTTTATATTTCCATTTTAATTCACATCAAATATGTTTTTATATACCGATGTGTTCAGAGACAAAGATAATACAAACTGTACAAATATTTTAAATGTCTAGGTAAGAATCACCACTTCAGATATTCAGCATCTACCAGTGATTACTGAATCCTTGTCTGGTGGTAGTCTAGTTGCTGCTGTATGACCTCTCTCCACTACATCCCCTTTCTAGTCTCTTCTCCAGCTTCTCTTCAGTTTTCTCAAGGAAGGAAGCTGATCCCAGTTAGGGATTGACCGTTAGCAATCAGAAAAAATTCAGAGAATTTGCTCTTTGATACCCTGAGGGTTTCATAAAATAGTGACATTGGAATTATTCTGCCGTTTATCTTGGCAACACAGTTTTTTCCTGAAATCTCTGTGTTCTGTCATTTATACTTCTGTTCCATTTACAAGAGTTCTTTTTAATTTTAAAGGACAATGGATCAATTACAGTGACTGCTTCATGCATTGCTTTATAATTACTTATTCAACAAATATGAATTGAGCACCTACTAAATGCCAGTTCCTTTTCTAAGTGCTAGGTATACAGCAATGAGAAAAACAGTCAAAATCTCTGCCTTTGTTAACCTTATGGAACTAGAGTTTTAAAATCTAAAAAGGTTTTAAGCTGGGCATGGTGGTGCAACCCTATAATCCCAGCACTTAAGGAGGCTGAAACAGGAGAATTGTGAGTTCAAAGCCAATGGCGAGGCACTAAGCAACTCAGTGAGACCCTGTCTCTACATAAAAAAACACAAAATAGGGCTGAGGATGTGACTCAGTGGTTGAGTGCCCCTGAGTTCAATCTCCAGTACCAAAAAATAAAAATAAAAAGGTTTTGGTGGCTTATGCCTGTAATCTGAGAGATCAGGAAGCTGACACAGGAGGATCGCAGGTTCAACACTAACCAGAAACTTAGCAAGTCCCTAAGCAACTCAGTGAGACCCTGTCCCAAAATAAAAGATAAAAATGGACTGGGGATGTGTGGCTCAGTGATTAAGCACCCCTGGGTTCATTCCCTGGTACTTGAAAAAAAAAAACTAAAAACTAAAAACAACCTTTTATTATTACAAAAGCAATAATAAGTTATGTAAGTATGTATTATAAAAAAAATAAAACATAGCTGGGCATGGTGGCACACACCTATAATCCCAGTGGCTCGGTAGGCTGAGACAGGAGAATCACAAGTTCAAAGCCAGCCTCAGCAACGGTGAGGTGCTAAGCAACTCAGTGAGACCTTGTCTCAGTAAAATACAAAATAAGGCTAGGTATGTGGCTCAGTGGTCAAGTGCCCCTGAATTCAATCCCTGGTACTCAAACAAATAAAGAAACTAGAAGTAAAAATAAGAAAATAAAAATAGCATATTTTTATCACTCTAGTGTTATTATTCTCTATATTTTTAACAGTTTTATTATATATTCTTCCAAAATTTCTTCTATGGATATAATTTTTGTTTAGCTCCAAATGAGATCATACTGTACATGCTATTTTGTAACCTGCTTACTTTAGTGAATAAATTTAAAATTTAAAATTTTTAAATTTTAAATTTAAAATTTCCATATCAATAAAATTTTATCTAACACCCAGTCCAATTTCAAATTTCTGCCTAGTCCTTCCCAAATGTCTTTTTCAGCTGGTTTGTCCAAAGCTGGTTTGTCTAAGCCAGAGTCTAATCTAGGATCATGTATCATCTCTCTGCTAAGTCCCTTAAATATATTTTTATTTTAGTTTATTTGTTGTAGCTGGGCATCAAACCCAGGGCCTGATGCATCCTAAACATGTGCTGTACCATTGGCTGCACCTCTGCTGCACCTCAAGTTATTTTTAATCCAGCATAGTCTCCCCCAGACCCCCCTCCCCTACCCCAACACAGCCAATGGCTTTTCACAACACCCTACCTCAGGTTTGTCTCTTGCTTCCATATGGTGTCATTTAGCTCATTCTATTATTCTCCTTGCATTTTCTATAAACTAGAAGTTTTATCTAAAGTCTTAATGGATTCAAGTTAAACACTTTCAACTAGAACATGTTAAGGGCAAAGTTGTGCATTTCATGTTCTGTTACATTAGGAGAGATGTAATATGTGGTGGGCCCATCATTTGTGATGTTAAGATTGATCCCTCTCTGTGGGTGATGATAATGTGATTCCACCATTGTCCATGTCAAGGTGCTGTCTTGTAATGAGAAAGGAATTTTTGTGAAAGAATTTTTTTCATCAGAGAATGACCTTTCCCCATCAACCATTCATTCAATGGTATTAGCAGCAATTGATAATCTCTGTCAGAATTAATAATTTTAGGGGGCTGGGATATAGTTCAATTGGTAGAGTGCTTGCCTCACATGCACAAGGCCCTGGGTTCAATCTCCAGCACCACAAAAAAAAAAAAAGAATTGATAATTTTACTTAGAGTTGTGGAATGATTTACTAATTTTATCATTCCTTCTACAATATTTGCTGGAATTTTATGAAGGACAGTTTCCCTTTATCACCTGGGGCTATTGGGTTACTTTGAAATACAAATCCTACAGGAGAAGGAGGATAAATGTTTGTTTCTTTCTCTTTAATTATCAATTTTCAAACCGAAGAATTGATTTAATAACAGCCTCAGTGACATTATATTAGGAATTTTTATTGGTTCATTGTGCTTCTTGATACATTTCAGAGTTATATCCAGAACATTCTCTACCTTGAAGTGGCTCTTATGTCCTTTGGTTGCAACCCGTTACATTTGGAAGTATCCCAGTTCTCTGGACCCAAAAGAAGCCTAGACTCACCTTATGTTTTCCCTACCACAGAAGTGGAATCAAAGACTGGGGTTGTGGCTCAGTGGCAGAGCGCTTGCCTCACACATGTGAGGCGCTGGATTCGATCCTCAGCACCACATAAAAATAAAAAAAGATATTGTGTCCATCTATAACTAAAAAAAATTTTTAAGAAAAGTGGAATCAGCCACTTCTTGAAGGACTTTGGTTCCTTTCAGGGGGGTGAAGTTAGAGACCAAATTTAGGCACTCAATGTTATTGAGGTGTCATGTGTCCTTTGTTTTGGCAGTGCTAGGGATGGAACCCAGGGCTTTGCACATGTTAGGCAAGCCCTCTATCACTAAACTACATCCCAGCCCATCGTTTCTTTTCTTTTCTTTTTCTTTTTCTTTTTGGGGGAGAGAGTACTGAGGATTGAACTCAGGGGTACTCAACCACTGAGCCACATCCCCCAGCCCTTTTTGTGTTTTATTTAGAGACAGGGTCTCACTGAGTTGCTTAGCGCTTCACTGTTGCTGAGGCTGGCTTTGAACTCGCGATCCTCCTGTCTTAGCCTCCCAAACCGCTGGGATTACAGGTGTGCGCCACTGCGCCCGGCCTGTCATTTATTTTAAACTATTTCAGTGGACAGAGCTAGAATACACACACACACACACACACACACACATACATATATTTTAAAATTATGAGTTCATGTTGATATTTTCAGTTTAAACATTGAAGTGTTTCACTTAATTTCTTTGACTTCATAATTCTTTTGGAATTCATGAATCTTTGTCAATACTTTGTTAACAAAAACACCACCACATGTGATACCCATAATATTATTCTCTCAGGAAAATAAGGATTCTTTCCAACTGTACTCTTTTAATATTTGCTATTTAATGTCAACAGTTAAGCAGAAGATAATAACTGTCCTGAATGGTGTTCTATACATTTTCTTAGATACTTTACCAAACTAAATTAGTTTTCTTGGATTTTATTTTGCTGTGTTTGGTTTTCATACTGTTCTGACTTTCTCTAAATGAGTATTCCATAAACATTAATCCATCATTATACAATTAATTCTCATAATTTTTAGAATAGAACCCATAATCTACTATTCTTAACAGCTATTGAACAAAATTGTTTATTACTAACTATAATGATAATATATAATCATTCATCAGTTACAACTTTTTAACCATAGCATTTCATACCTATTAACCCATTTGGTCCTCACTTCAACCCTGTGAGTAGTGTGCCCATTAATAAAGAAGCAGGCTGGGATAATAATAGGTTGATGTGTAAAAGAACCACCATATACGTTGTTTGTGATCAGTGCCCATTTGGAAAAGTCAGGCTTCTCATCTGCCTGGGGGTTGCCCATATCATACAGTTAAATATTTTGACTATCACTTCGAAAGCAGAGTAATAATGTTTAAAATTACTTGCTCCAAGGTTCAGGGTTAGTAATTGACAAAGATAAAGATAGGAAGTGACAAAATGAGGACTAGAACACAAGCCTTCTGATTCCTAGTGTGATCCTCTTTCTAGCAGTTATTTTATTAATAAAGATAGCCAATAATCCTTTTATCCAAAAATATTGATTAGTTTATATTTGGAGCCAGGCACAGTGGCACATGCCTGTAATCCCAGTGACTTAGGAGGCTGAGGCATGAGGATTGTGAGTTCAAAACCAGCCTCAACAATTTAGCAAGGCCCTAAGCAACTTAGCAAGACCCTGTCTCAAAATAAAATATAAAAAGTGCAGGGGATGGGCTGGGATTGTAGCTCAGTGGTAGAGTGCTTGCCTCGCATGCATGAGGCCCTGGGTTCGATCCTTAACACCACATACAAAGCAATAAAATAAAGACATTGTGTCCATCTACAACTAAAAAAAATATATTTAAAAAAAAAAAAAAAGTGCTGGGGATGTAGCTCAGTGGTAAAGTGCCCCTGGGCTAAATCCTTGGTTAAAAATAAATTTTAAAAAAATATATGTATATACATATATATATATTTGGGACAATGATTTTCTTTCTCTAGCTAAATAACAAAAACATATATATATATATATGTTTAAACAAATAACAAAAACAGCCGGGCGTGGTGGCACAAGCCTGTAATCCCAGCACTTTGGGAGGCTGAGACAGGAGAATCGTGAGTTCAAAGCCAGCCTCAGCAATGGCGAGGCGCTAAGCAACTCAGTGAGACCCTGTCTCTACATAAAAAATACAAAATAGGGCTGGGGATGTGGCTCAGTGGTCAAGTGCCCCTGAGTTCAATCCTCAGTTCCAAAAAAACAAAAACATATATATATAAATAAAAGTTTTTTTCCTCTCTGAATTAAAATATGTCAGGTCCTGCTGGTTACAGTGGCACATACCTATAATACCACCTACTTGGCAGGCTAAGGCAAAAGGATCACAAAGTTTAAGGCCAGCCTGAGAAACTTAGCTAGAACCTGTCTCAAAATAAAAAAGGGCTGGGGATATAGCTTATGGGGGTTCCATTCACAGTACTGCAAAAAAAAAAAAGGAAGTCCTTAAAACAATACATGGCACATAGTAAGTGTTTGCAGTTATTATCCTGGGAAGGTGTCCTTTTTATCTCAGATATCAATAATACTTTTGGGTTAAAGGATATGTAAAATTATTCAGTATGTAACATTAATAATAAAGCCACTATAGCCATTATTGAGAAAAAATGATATTTAATATTTATGTGACATCAATTTATCCCCCAAACCTTTTCTAATTATTAGATGTTAATTTGAGTCTAATGCGTAGCTTTGAACATCTCAAGTTTATGAACTGATAAATAAAATATCAAACTATCCTGCTTTTGAAAAATCATTTTTATCACTATTTAAATCTCTACACAGATTCACCAGGCATGCAAACTAATCTGCAGAAAATGCAAACGCCATGTGACTGACCTAACAGGGCAAGTGGTACAGGAAGGAACCAGGCGCTACAGACTGTGTAATGAGTGTCTTGCTGAAGTTGGCATAGACAGCCTCCCCATTGATTTGGAAGCTGAGCAACATCTTATGTCCCCATCAGATGGAGACAAGCATTCCCGATGGCACTTGAGTGAAGATGAGAATAGATCCTATGTGGAGATTGTAGAGGATGGGTCTGCTGATCTGGTCATACAACAGGTTGATGATAGTGAAGAAGAAGAAGAAAAAGAAATAAAGCCCAACATTAGGTAGCTGTAATATGAACCAACAGAGCTGGCATGTCTGCAATTTCCATTCACTTCCTGTATCTCTCCTTTCATGGTCAGAGTCTAGTTAACAAATTTATCATACTGACTTAAAAGAAATGACCTGAAATAACTTGCATGCTTTCTAAACAGGCCATTGTATCCATTCTGAACTTTGTTGCCCTAAAATATGTTGCTGCACTGGAAAGAAAGACCTAGCTTGAGCTGGCATGATGGATGCACAGTTACCCTCTTACTTTGTCACAGACACCTTCTTTCTTTTAATATTGGAAGATCTACTTAGCAAACTTTCTTCAAAGAAAATATTTTAAATAAATTTATCATAGCCAAACTTTATATAAGACAGTTTTAAGGTGTTTCAAAGACATATACACTACCAATATTGTTTCACAGGGAAAACAGGTAAGAGCACATTTAAGGGTCTGGCAACTCACCTGCCTGAACTAATAAGTCTTTCTGTTAATTTCAGATCTGAAGCAACCTATCATTTTTCTGGTATTCTAAATGGTTAGGATTAATGACTGAAGACTAATATGAAATGCTTGAATTTGTTCATATTTGAAATTTTTGTCATTAAAAATGACTTTTATGTAGTCAGTATTGTTTAAAAGAGAAAAACTAAAGTAGAGGCTGACCAAAGATTATATACAGATATCATTTTTTAAAAATAGGAAACATACTGCCTAAAAGTCAAGGTAGTTTGTAAAGGATATCTGTCAATAACAGTTTTCTTCCTCTTTAAAGGAAAAAAAGAATAAAAATTAAATAAAAATAAACTAGGAAGTTCTCACCAGTTCTTAAGAATAATTTCTAACATTCATCTAGTGCTATATTAAAAGTGCTCTATCACATATTTTCTCACCTAATTAATAAGGGATATATTACCTCTGAGGAAATTAAGGTCAGAAAATTTAAGTGGTACAACCCATGATTGGACAGACTGTAGTTTTAAGTAATCCTCTTTCATCAGTCTTTCCTGGTATGTCTCCTGAAATGACAAAGAATTGAAATCAAACCTCACCTGCCTGCAGTAATTATAAAAATCAGAATTAGAATTAGAAAATACATTATAAGAATCAGAATTAGAAAATACAGGGCTGGGGATATCGCTGAGTGGTAGAATGCCTGCCTAACACATGCAAGGCTCTGGATTCCATCCCCAGCACACACACACACACAAAAAGAATTAGAAAGTATGAAAGAAGAATTTAGTCACCTATGTCTTCATCTAGAGTTATTCAAATAGTGCTGACTAATGTCCCTAAAGTACCTACTGACATATTATGTCAGATTATTTATATGTAAATTTAAAATATGAAACTGTTTGAACAAATTATTCTTTTAAATGCTTTGAGCATTTTTGCATATCTTATTTATTATACTTTTCACAATAAACTTTTGTCCTAGGATACGAAGTTTAAACTCCCCAATATGAATTATGAAACATTCCAAAATTACAGCAAAATTGGAGAAGTACTATTCTTAGTTCTAAGGATAAAATCTAAATATTAGAACAATGTAACTTCATAAAGTTCTCTGTGCTGGGCGCAGTGGCACATGCTAGTAATCCCAGCTACTTGGGAGGCTAAGGCAGGAGGATTGCAAATTTGAGGCCAGCCTGGGCAACTTTGGGAGACCCAGTCTCAAAAAAATTAAAAGATCTGTGGATGTAGCTCAGTGGTAGAGCAACCCTGGGCTCAATCCCCAGTACCACATACACACACACACACACAGAAGAGGGAGTCTCTGGAAGTTATCACAGTGAAGCTTGATATAATGTAATTGTGGTATATAGTGAGGCTCCATGTATTATAGTGTATTTTTAAATGCCATGACATACCTCAAGATGATATTTTTGTTATTATTTCCTTATTCTTTAATTAATGATTGTCCTTGATACCAGCTTGTGGGCCACAATACTGAATATCTTTAAAATTTTTTATAAATAGATAAATAACTACTTTGTTTCATGATACTTAATTCTGAGTCCTTTCCAAGATTACTTGATGGCAAATTTCCAGTTGGTTCAAGATTGGCCAGTGTGTATTGAGTTCATTGGTTCTCCCAACATGACCATTCCTAAACCAGGATTCTTACTTACTAAGTCCTATCTAAAGAGGGAGGCACTGCCTGCCATTCTCTAGCATCACCAGAGTGATACTAACACCTTTCAAAATGATAACCTGATTTTTAGTTGTTGGGGTGAATAGGAAAAACGACTGATTTGAGCTTTATTCATAGAAATAAAGTAGTGCTTGCATGTGTATACCCTAATGCACTTTAATCTGTGATCTAAATGTTCTTTCATGCTATTATCTTCTGCATGCAAACTTCATACACATCAGCATGAACTTCAGCAACGTCCACTGAACACAGTGCTGCCAGCACTTTAATTGCCTTTTCAGAAATAATGCTTTTTCATAACTATTTATAACAAGTATCAAACAGTCCCCACCAAACAGCTATCAAGTTCACCAGACAAAACATCTATTCTATCATTTTAGCATCATAAAAGAAGAACATTTAAGAATGTTTGCAAGTTGTAAATAATGACTCCAATTATATCATATGTATCTAAGACTTTAGAGAAAATTATTTTCTAGAATGAAACTGTCTATTGATGATTTCTGAGAAAATTGAATTCTTTAACTTTTAAATGTGGGAAAATGCTACATAGGGATATAATTTGTTTAAATGAGCTTTATTTATGCCAAGGATTTTGTTTTTCTTTCTTTTTCTTCTTTTTTAACATCAAGAAAATAATAGGAATTGATTAGGCCAAAGTTTACTTTTGCAGAAATGCTGTTTATTATCTTCTGGATGCCCTTTTAACTTTATTATCCTGAAGAGTGTCTGGTTGATGAGATGAAGTTTTGCAGAAATAAATCACTGCTGCAGTCATGCCTAGTGTCTGGAAGAAGAAAAATAAACCACATCACCAGTTTAAAAATTTTTTTTAACCCAAGAAACTTCAAATGAATGGCTTCATAGAGAAGTTCAACATTGGAGGAAGAAGCTCTAAAATCAAGCTGCTGTGGCTAACATCTTCCCTGCGCCTCTTCCCAGACACTTCTGCAGAACTCAAGAGCACAGAATTGAAAATCATGGAGCTAGATAACTTCTTGAATTCCCTTTACTCCTATTACCGACTGTATTTATAAGCAGGTAACTAAGATAGGGTGTCTTAGTGAGCAGATCACATCCTCAGCATATGATGTTCCTTGTATGATCATGAGATCTTAAGACTTTAAGAACAAAAGTTTTAATATTTTTCAATATTATGTTTTTGAGTAATGCAATCAAAATATGCTTCCTATGTGGCCAAGTTACTGTGTAATGGATGAAAATATCTTGGTGCTTCAGTTATTTATGAGCTCAGAACTCAATTCATTAAAATTATTTTGCTAAGTCATGCTAAGATATATTGAAATTTTTACTCATTAGTTTTTTAAGATGTATTTTGAGTCTGAAAATTAGTAGTGTAGAAAATCACTAAAAGCACTATGGCATAAAAAGATGTGTATAATTGAGAACAGTGATAATAAACAGGTACAGGAGGACCAAACTAGATTATACATGAAAAGTTCTATGTTATTTTATATTAGAGTGTACCAGTATTACTATTTATCACTTATATAGCATTTTATATCTGCAAATTGTTTAATAATTTTTGCTTTCCTTTACATTTCTAGGAAGTAGGACAGTTATCCCACATGAAAGGTAAAGAAATTGAGGCACAGATCAGTAAAACAACCTATTTAAAACAGTGAATCAATAGCAAAAATAGGAATTAGAATGATCAGGTTTTCTGAATCCTACAATATCAACTTACTTCACGAGTGTATTGTGTATCACTCTATTTTATAAGGTGATTTTATACAAGCAACAGTCCATTGTTTTAAAGTTGTTTAGTCATTGTATGTGGATAAATCCTATATAGAATAAATGTTACATAAAGAATGTGGCTTTAGTTATGAAAGTTTAAGTAATAAAATTCAGGTTATCACAGAAATGGCAATATTTAGCCAGCTGTTTCATACATTGTAAAGTATAATTAATATTTTATTTTGATACAGGAGTTTCTTGACTATTTATGCAAGTGGAACCATGAATAGGCCAGAAAGATGAAATCAACAGATACTCCGTAAATTTCATTTTTTAACATTGGCTTTCTCCCCATAGAACTGTATCAATGCCACCAACAAGTCAAATATTTGAGTATGATATTGATAAGTATAAGCCATGCAAAGCAAGAGAAAGAAAGGGACTCTTAAAGGCATAATGTTTAATTATCTTTTTAATAATGGGGATTGAACCCAGGGATGCTTTGTCCCTGGGCTAAATCCCCAGCCCTTTATTTGTTTGTTTGTTTGTTTTGAGGCAGGGTCTTTTTTTTAAAACACAATATCTTTATTTATTTATTTTTATGTGGTGCTGAGGATTGAACCCAGTGCCTCACACATGCGAGGCAAGCGCTCTGCCACTGAGCTGCAGCCCCAGCCCAAGGCAGGGTCTTGATAAGTTGCCCAGGCTGGCCTTTTTTTTTTTGGTACTGGAGATTGAACTCATGGGTACTCGACCACTGAGCCACATCCCCAGCCCTATTTTGTGTTTTATGTAGGGACAGGGTCTCACTGAGTTGCTTAGTGCCTCCTGTTGCTAAGGCTGGCTTTGAACTTGTGATTCTCCTGTCTCAGCCTCCCAAAGTGCTGGGATTAGAGGCGTGTGCCACTGCACCCAGGCTGGCCTTGAATTTGCAATCCTCCTGCCTCAGCATCCTGAGTAGCCGAGATTACAGGTGTTCACCACTGTGCCCTGCTTATCATTTTTATTTATTTTTAAAATTTTTTCATTTTTTGGTACCAGATATTAGGCCCAAAGTGCTTTACCACTGAGCTACATCCCAAGCCCTTTTTATTTTTTATTTTGAGAGAGTCTTCCTAAATTGCTGAGGCTGGCTTTGAACTTGTGATCCTCCTGCCTCAGCCTCCCAAGCCACTGGGATTACAGGCGTGCGTCCTGCTCCCAGCCTACTCATCATTTTAAAATAGGAAACTATGTCCAGGGAAATTCCAGTTACCTCTTTACCTTTGGACTTGATTAGAACATATGCAAACTTGATTATATTAAATAGCTTAGAAAGTACATCTAAGATTTTATTATATTTTGTCTGCTTCCCTCTTTCAAATTTCTAGATAAGCATTCTATTATACAGTTGAAGTTTCTTGTTTGTTTTTGTTTTGAGTACTGGGAATTGAGCCCAGGGACACTCTACTATTGAGCTACAGCCCTATTCTTTTTAATTTTTTTTTTTTTTATAAATTTTGAGACAGGGTCTCCCTTAGTTGTCTGGGCTGGACTTGAACTTACAATCCTCCTGTCTCAGTCTCTCACATTATATAGTTTCTTTACTCCACTAAAGATATCTTTTTCCTTTTTTCTTTCTAACTCCCACCCCCAGCCCCTAGTGCTGGGGATGCAACTCAAGGCATTGCACATTCTAGGTAAACACTCTGTCAAGGAGCTATATTCCCAGCCCAGAGAAAATCTCTTAATTTCTTTTCTTTTTTCTTTTTTTAATTTTTTTGTAGATGGACACAATGTCTTTATTTTATTGCTCTGTATGTGGTGCTGAGGATCGAACCCAGCGCCTCACGCATGTGAGGCAAGCAATCTACCACTGAGCTACAATCCCAGCCCTCTTAATTTCTTATTGATATTACATACAGCTACTTAATTCCTTTGTTAAGGAGTAACTTGTTTTTATTCAGCCTGTAAGGAGAAAAAATGGAACAATATTTGTTTCTATACCAAGGGTTCTTTTTTTTTTAATTTTTTTATTTTTTAGTTGTTGATGGACACAATGTCTTTATTTTATTGCTTTGTATGTGGTGCTGAGGATCGAACCCAGGGACTCACGCATGCGAGGCAAGCGCTCTACCGCTGAGCTACAATCCCAGCCCCTATACCAAGGGTTCTTGACCTTGGCTACACATTAAAATCACTTGCAGAGTCTTTAAAAATATAGATGCCAGGGGCTGGGATTGTAGCTCAGTGGTAGAGCGCTTGCCTCGCATGGGTGAGGCCCTGGGTTCGATCCTCAGCACCACATACAAAGCAATAAAATAAAGACATTGTGTCCATCTACAACTAAAAAAATATTTAAAAATATATAGAGAGAGATGCCAGGCTGGAGGTGTAGCTCAGTGATAAGAGTTGGTTATCTATCATGTGCAGAGGCCTGGCTTTGATTTCCAGCACAACCAAAGAAGTAAAATATGAAGCTTAGGCAAATCAGGATTTCCAGCATGTTGGGCCTGGGCATCAGTATTTGTTCAAAAGCATTCCAGTGTTTCTTACATGCAAAACGGGCCCTCTAGTCAAGGTTTTCCTCTGTCCTCCCCATACAGATGCTAGGGAGGGACTGTAGGACCATCTGATCCTCCTGTCCACTGAGTCTCAACCCTATCATTAAGGAAAATTTTTAAAATATAGATGCATGGGCCTGGCACAGTGGCACATGCTTCTAATCCTAGGCTGAGGCAGGACAATCTCATGTTCAAGGCTAGCCTCAGCAACTCAGATCATCAGCAACTAAATGAGACCCTGTCTCAAAATTTAAAAAAAGAAAGGTCTGAGGATGTTCTTCAGTGGTAAAGTGCCCCTGGGTTCAAGCCAAAAAATAAAATATAAATGTGTGGACTGGGAGTGTAGGTTAGTGGTACAGAGCTTGCCTAGCATCCACGGGGTTCTGGGTCCATCTCCAGTCCTGCAAAAAGAAAATAATAATAATAAAACACATTTATGTATCTAGTCCAGGAAAATATAATTTTGTGACATTTCAAGCCACTATGTATGTTCTCTTGAGTTATTATGAGGGTGGGATAATCAAGACTCTAGTAGAATGTCTAAAAATAGCCCATTTTTATTTTGGGTTGTATTTGCATTTTATTTAATCATGGGTATCACACTCTGGGAATTCACATAGTACTGTACTGCAAACTAATAAAAGAACTATATTATGAATACGTGGCTAAAATACAATATCTGAAATTTGCTTTAGTTTTCTTTTAAAAGAAAGGAACCAGAACACTCTTCAAGCACCAAGAAGCTCAACTGATACACATTAGCATTCCATAAAATAACAAATCAGTTTTATTCCATTAAAATGTAATACTAGCTGCCTGCGATGGTGAATACCTGTAATCCCAGCAACTCAGGAGGCTGAGGCAAGAGGATCCCAATTTAGGGAAACCTTGTCTCGGAAGAGGGCTGAGGGTATGGCTCAGTGGTTAAGTGCCCCTGGGTTCAATCTCCAATACAAAAAAAAAAAAAAAACAAAAAAAAGTAGTACTAGAGAGAGAGGACAATATTAAGATACGCTTTTTTTTTTGGTACCGGGGATTGAACTCAGGGGCACTCGACCACTGAGCCACATCCCCAGCCCTATTTTGTGTTTTATGTAGAGACAGGGTCTCACTGAGTTGCTTAGCGCCTCTCCTGTTGCTGAGGCTGGCTTTGAACTTGAGATTCTCCTGTCTCACCCTCCCTAAGTGCTGGGATTACAGTAGCACACCACCACACCCCGCTAAGATATGCTTTAAAAAAAATTTTTTTTTGTAGTTGTATATGGACAGCATGCCTTTATTTTATTTATTTATTTATTTTAATTTTTTTTTTTTTTTTAGTTGTAGATGGACACAATGTCTTTATTTTACTGCTTTGTATGTGGTGCTGAGGATCCAACCCAGGGCCTCACGCAAGCGAGGCAAGCGCTCTACCGCTGAACTACAGTCCCAGCCCTATTTTATTTATTTTTATGCAGTGCTAAGGATCGAACCCCCTGCCTCACATCTGCTAGGCAAGCACTGTGACATTGAGCTACAGCCCCAGCCCAAGATATGCTTTTTTATTTTATTTTTTATTTTATTGTGTTTTATTTGAAACTGAGGGTCGAGTCCAAGGGGCGCTTTGCCACTGAGCTACATCCCCAGTCTTTTTGTTTGTTTGAGACAGGTCTCACCAGGTTACCTAGGTCAGTTTACTGTCCCACAGCCTACGCCTTCAGAGTCTCTGGAATTAAAGGCGTGCACTACTCCGCTCGGCAAAAAGATGTGTTATTTTTAAAAGACTTTAGAAAATTTGGGAAACAAAAGTCATTTTCTTCTTTGCTTTAGTTCTTCAATTATCGCCATAAAAATTTTTTTAAAAACAGGGCTGGGGTTGTAGCTCAGTGGTAGGGCGCATGCCTAGCACATGTGAGGCACTGGGTTCAATCCTCAGCACCACATAAAAATAAATAAAGGTATTGTGTCCATTTACAACTAAAATATTTTTTAAAATAAAGCTTTCAAAATAACTTAAAGCATGACCATGCTCATTTAAGAGTCACATTTGCAATCGACACATGACAAGTATATTCCTTGAGTCTCCTACAAAAAAATTCCAATGGCGAAATGGGACTTTTTTGCATAATTCAAAAATGCTGAAATAAAATACAGATACTGTGCCTTTTATTATATATGAAATTGACTTAGACTTTTTTCTGTATCTGGAGGGAACAGACCCATAACGAGCGCAGGCAGTGGAAAGTACGCCTATGAAACTTTTCGCACCAAACCATCCAATATTTTGGTTCCATGTCAATAAAGTGAAAGCCTGTCCCTGCAACTCCTAACCCGTGGCGATATTTATTCAAGCTCGGGCGAGTGACCAGCACAGCTTGATGTCTTATTTCCAGCGAAGACGCCACCAGTGAACAAGAACAACGATGGGAACCTCTCTTTTCCTTTGCAGTCATGCTTTCCCCTACAACTACTTTTCCTGGAGATTCATGCACAGTCCAGCAGCTAGATCCCTAGAGAGGCCTGGGGCCTACCAGACACCCCTAAATCTCGGTTGGGTGGGGTGGAGAGAGAGAAATTGTTCTCGGGTGCATCTAATAAAAAGCCCGTGTTTATAAACTACCGTCTAGATTTCAGCACCGTCTCCTGTTTAAATCAGTTGAAGCCAGTTGCGGTGTTGCACGCCTGTCATGCTGGCGACTCCCGAGTCTGAGGCGGGAGGATTTACAAAAATCGAGGCCAGCCTCAGCAACTTAGCGAGAGCTTGCCTCAAAATTAAAATAAAAAAGGACTGGGGTTGTACTCAGTAGTAAAGCACCCCTGTGTTCCACCTCAGTACCGAAAATTAAAACTGAAACAATAAAACAGGAGAAGCGGAGGCTTGAGAAGTTACTGCCCCACAAACCACGCCACGACTTGGTCATCAGGGACTCCAGCGCAAGCATTCGGACGAGGTGGCTGGTGCCTAGGAGCCCCCTCCTGCCGAGAGCTAGCCTAGCCACGCTCTAAAAGTTATTTGGTGGTATGTTAGGTCGTGCTGTTGCGTACTGTGCGACGCTGCTCTGCCTCGTCTCCGAGGTCACCTGCGGAATCGCAGGAATCCCCCAATACAGCAGGAACCCGGTCCGTAACCGGCGACCAGCTTAACCGCAGAGGGCAATAAGGAGCGTCAGAAGTCTGCAGCCCAGCCAATAGGGGCCGCGAGGAGATTCCGGGCAGGTCCCGACTTTTGAGCTTCCACCCCAGAGCCCCTTGCTTGCGGACTTGGGCAGGGCCACTTCTTTGATATCTTCGAGTTTACCCAAAGTGCGCGCCTTTCCTCCGTTGCTTTCTTTCCTCCTCTCCTTTCCTTTTTGAGGTCATAACTCTTTTGGGGGCTGGGTGAGGACTGGGGAGGGTACCGGGGATCGAACTCAGGGGCACTCGACCACTGAGCCACATCCCCAGCCCATTTTTTTTGTGTTTTATGTAGAGACAGGGTCTCACTGAGTTGCTTAGGGCCTCGCTTTTGCTGAGGTTGGCTTTGAACTCGGGATCCTCCTGTCTCAACCTCCTGAGTCGCCGGGATTACAGGCGTGCGCCACCACGCGCCTGGTGAGGTCATAACTCTTTAAAAGAACATCATTAAATAACAAATATTTTAATCCAGCAGCCCTGTGAGATAGTGGCCAAAAATGAAAGGAAGTTACAGGAAAGAACCGCAAACAGGCTCTGCTTCCTACCTTCATGTAGAACACAGATGTGAATACCCACCTGTTGGAAGGTGAGGCTTGCACACTGACTTTTGGAACCCCTACCACATGTTTGGCAAAGGAATGAAATTAAGTCCTGGAGGAACTTTTATATTCCAGCTGGATCAGCATAAGGCAGAAAATACCAAATATCTCTATTTGTTCATTCCACAAATACCCTAGTGTCCACCATTTGCATCCAGCTCAGTACACTCAGATCCCTGCATGGAATTCAAATAATTTGGGCAGGGACTATGTAACATTTGTTAACTTTGTTTTCATACAAAAATGAACATAGCATGCAAAATAATGCTGATTTTTTTATTTTTTATTTTTTATTTAAATTGATGGACACAATGTCTTTATTTTATTGCTTTGTATGTGGTGCTGAGGATCGAACCCAGGGCCTCACGCATGCGAGGCAAGCGCTTTACCGCTGAGCTACAATCCCAGCCCAATGCTGATCTTTTTTAAAAAAAAATATTTAATTTTTAGTTTTAATTTTTGTCTGGGGCTGGGATGTAGCTCAGCGGCAACGTGTCTGCCTTGCATTTACAAAGCCCTTTATACACCTTCAAAGAAGGTGTATAAAATAAACAGAAGCCAGTTCCTTTGTGCCTTAAGGTAACTGGAACTCAGAACAGGAGTTGTGACTACAGGTATAGACTTACAAAACTGCATGCAGCAAGCTATCCAGAAATCTAAAATGTCATCAAAATGTTACAAAGCTGGGGGCTTCTGGAAGACTGAAGTAACACGAAGACCCCCGCTTCAAACACTGATCCTTGCAATCAAGTCAGAAAGATTTCAGACATACCTTCAGAGTAACAGGCATGCATTTGTTGAAGGGATAGGAAAAGGGAAAGGGGACACACTTAAGGGAGAAAATGGGTCCTCTCAGAGAGAGAGACAGCATACTGACTGGTTCTAATTGGATTCTTAACCATAAATTCTTACAGATTTAATGGTTAGGAGGAATTATCCTAATCTCCCTGAATTTCAGGCTCTGGTCTGTGAAAAGAGTCACAAAAGTCTGACCCTTGAGGGTAACTTGGATTCCTCTTAGTGACATTATTTTGGGCCTGCATTTCTCCTGTAGATAACAGGTAGTTTGCTAAGGAATGTAACATATCCTGTCTGCTTAAGCCAGTCAGGGCTGCAGGTAAATTGCTTCTTGGAAAAGAAAGCATGTGGGGTCAACACAAAGGCCCCATTCTATGGAATTATTCCCTTAACCTCATGTTCCCACCATTCTCATCTGTCTATCCCGTATCAAAAGTATTTCATTGGGAGCTGGGGTTGTAGCTCAGTGGTAGAGCCTAGCAAGTATAAGGCACTGGGTTCGATTCTCAGCACCACATTTGAATAAATAAAATAAAGGTCCATCAATAACTAAAAAGAAAAAAATGTTTAAAGTATTTCATTGGAACTGAGAGAACTAGATAAACCAGGAATCAAGCAAAAGTCTTGAGTCCAAATAACTTCTAAACAGCAAGATTCCAACTGCACTGAACGAGGGCTGTGGGTATAGCTCAGTAGTAGAGCACTTGCCAAGCATGCATGAGACCCTGGGTTCCATCCCCAGTACCACAGCAAAACAAACAAAAAACCAGATTGTAATGTAAGAAATAATCTGGGGGGGCTGGGGTTGTGACTCAGTGGCAGAGCGCTTGCCTTGCACGTGTGAGGTACTGGGTTCGATCCTCAGCACCACATTAAAAAAAATAATGATATTGTGTCCATCTATGACTAAAAAATATTTAAAAAAATAATCTGGGGGGCTGGAGTTGTGGCTCAGTGGTAGAGCACTTGCCTAGCATGTGTGAGGCACTGGGTTCGATTCTTAGCACCACATATAAATAAATGAATAAAATAAAGGTCCATCAACATCAAAAAAAAATTAAAAAAAAATAATAATAATCTGGGGCTAGGCACAGTGGTGCATGTCTGTAACCCCAGCAACTTCAGAGGCTGAGGCAGTAGGATCACAAGTTTGAGGGAAGCCTGAGCAATTTAGGGAGATCCTGTCTTAAAAAGGGCTGGGGTTATGGTTCAGTGGTAAAGCATCCCTAAGTTTTATCCCTGATACCAACACTCCCCCACACATACACACTCACCATACAAAAACTTAGGCAATAGAAAAGACAAATCTAGAAAATGGAAAATAGATTAGTGGTTGTACAATGCTGGATAAATGAGCTGGAAGACTGCTGACGGATAGTGTTTTCTTTAGGGGATGAAATGTTCTAAAGTTGATTGTGAATGTTGCACATCTGTGAATACAGTAGTCTGCCCTTATCCATAAGGGATATGTTCCAAGCTTCCCAGTGGATGTCTGAAACCATGGGAGGTCAAATCCTATACATACCTTGTTTTTTTTTTTCTATTCATACATACTTATGATAAGGTTCAATTTATAAATTAAGCACAGTAAAGTGTTAACAATAACAAACTAGAACAATCATAACAATATACTGTAATAAAAATTATGTAAATGTCTTTCTCCAATATCTTATTCTCCTCTACTCATCTTTCTTGTGATGATGTGAGATGATACAGTCCCGATGAGAGGAAGAGAGGCGAATGACACAGGTATGGTGACGCAACATTAGCTATTACATAAGCTCTCTTGAACACAAGCACTGTGACACCACAACACTAGAGCTGATGACCAAGACAGCTACTTAGTGACTAACAGCAGGTAAGTACTCGTACAGTGTGTACACACAGAACAAAGGGACAGTTCACATCCTGGGCCAGATGGAGTGGGATGGCATGAGATTTCATCATGCTACTCAGAACAGCATACAACTTAAAACTTATTATTTCTGGAATTTCCCATTTAATATTTTCAGACTGCAGTTAATCCAGGGTAATAAAGTTACAGAAAGTAAAACTGGACAAGTGGGATGACTGTATACTGAAAACCACTGAATAGATTATTTATATATATATTTGCATATATAAATATATTCATATTTATATATAAATATATATTTATAAATATATTTTTGTTTGCAATGCTGGGGATCAAACTGGGGCCTTGCACATACTAAGCCAGTGCTCCAACACCAAGTCACATCCCCAGCTGAACTGCACATTTTATTTTTTTGTTTTTAGTTGTACATGACAGTAGAATGTATTTTGACATATCATACATACATGGAGTATAATTTCCCTTCCTTGTGGTTGTACATGATGTGGAGTTGCACTGGTCATGTATTCATATATGAACATAGGAAAGTTATGTCCCATTCATTCTACTGTCTTTACCATCCCCCCTCCCCTCCTACCACTCCCCCTTGTCCAATTGGATACTCCTTCCCCTCACCCATTGTGAATCAGCATCCGCATATCAGAGAAAACATTTGGCCTTTGTGAAGTGTACATTTTTTTAAATATTCTTTTTAGTTGTAGATGGACACGATACCTTTATTTTATTTATTTATTTTTATGTGGTGCTGAGGATCGAACCCAGTGCCTCACATGTGCCAAGCAAACGCTCTACCACCAAGCTACAACCTCAGCTCATGAACTGTATATTTTAAGTGAGTGAATTATATAGTTAGTGAATTATATCTCAGTAAATCTATCACCAAATAATAAAATGAAAACAAAAATAATCTGGGTAAAAATTCACAAGTAGGAAGGAAATGGTGAGTCACATGGTGTGGATTCTGCTGGTGGATGGTAGAAGGCAGGCTGCACTTGTAGTAAGAGAAGACCCTGGAGAACTCACAGGAAAAAGATAAAAGTGGAAACAAAGTCTCCCAATAATTTGTGCAATTTTTTTCTCATTGCGATACACTCTTTGAATGTAGAATACTATGAGCTACAAGGCAATCACAAACGGACAATTAAGTAGAAGGCCACTAGAGAAGCAATGGGTTTTATGTAAAAGGAGGGGCCCAGCTTTTGAAGGTAGATGTTCAACTTAACAGTATAGGAGGGAAAAAAAGCAAGATGAAACCAGGCACCATAGCACATGCCTGTAATCACAGGAGCAGGAACATCACAAGGTCAAGGCCAGACTCAGCAATTTAGCAAGGCTCTAAGTAATTTAGCAAGACCCTGCCTCAAAATAAAAGGGGCTGGGGATGTGATTCAGTGGTTAAGCACTCTGGGGTCAATCCCCAGTATTCCCCGCACTGTTCCCACCAACAAACAAACAAACAAAGACAAGGAAATTAAGGCAGAGAGGATAAGCAATGTGCCCAAAGGGCACTTAGTAAGTGGCAGAACCAAGACTTGAACCCCAGTGAACTGGATACTGTTTGCTATTAACTACTGCTCCACTCAATATCCTCACAGTAAAAATGTTAGCACAGTAATGTTTATATTCTTTGTCTTCAAATATACTTATAAAATTACTTTCTCTTGGGACTGGGATTGTGGCGCAGTGGTAGCGTGCTCGCCTAGCACGCGTGAGGCACTGGGTTCGATCCTCAGCACCACATAAAAATAAAATAAAGATATTCTGTCCACCTACAACTAAAAAAAATAAATAAAATTTAAAAAAAAAAAATTACTTTCTCTTATCCTACAAAATAATATCCTTACTTCTCTAGCAATGCTGGTGACACTTGGTCTGTGAATTGTAATTATCCCCCCTTTAGAGTTGAGGAAACAAGCTCAAATAGGTTAGGAAAATTTCCCAGTTTGAGCCCATGACTACAGTATCTGTAACATTTATACTTGGAGATTATTTGAAATACAGATAGCCAGGCATGGTAGTGTGTTCCTATAATCCGAGCAACTCGGGAGGCTGAGGCAGGAGGACGGTAAGTTCAAAGCCAACCTCAGCAACTTAGTGAGACCCTGTCTCAGGACAAAAAAAGAGAAGGGCTGGGGGTATAGTTTTGGTTGAATGCCCCTGGGTACCTGGCCACAAACAAACATGTTTGCTTTGCAAAGAGCCTTAGAGGCTATCTTTTCCAATTTCTGGGTTTCTTTTGGTACCAGGTATTAAACACAGGAGCTTAACCTCTGAGCCACCTCCTCAGCCCCTTTTTGTGTTTTATTTGGAGACAGGGTCTCACTGAGTTGCTTAGGGCTTGCTGAGTTGCTGGGGCTGGCTTTGAACTTGCCGTCCTCCTATCTCAGCTTCTAGAAACCCTGGGATTACAAACATGCACCCCTGTGCTTGGTGTCATTCAGGGCTTTTATGGGGCAGAATCTGGAAGACTTCTGAAGGCCAGAATCAGGGAGATAAACCCATTCTTAGTTCAAAATGGCTTTCTCCCACCTTGAAGATGGTAGAACTGCTCTCCTGGAACATTCCATTTCCAAAGCCCAAGTGGAAAAAGAATTGGCAAGAGAGAACACACAGCCACTTAGGGGATAAATGATCATCATACTACTATTGTTACTTTCTGTAAAAGTCATGCTATCATTTTATATAGTACACATGTATAACATGGCAGTGGCTGTCAGATTAGCACATGTGCACAGACCCAGAAGATATGACTTGGATCATTTAGACTAAACTATCTAAAACTGTTACAACAAAAAATTCCTTGTCTTGCTGGGCGCAGTAGCACACACCTGTAATCCCCACAGTTTGGGAGGCTGAGACAAGAAGATGGTGAGTTCAAAGCCAGCCTCAGCAACAGCAAGGCACCAAGCAACTCAGTGAGACTGTCTGTAATAACATACAAAATAGGGCTGGGAATGTGGCTTAGTGGTTGAGTGCCCCCGAATTCAATCCCTGGTGCCAAAAAAAAAAAAAAAATTAATTCCTGTCTTTTTCAGCAAGCCAAGCTGTTCAAAATATATTACTGCCAGGCTTGGTGGTATGCCCTTATTATTATAGTCCCAGCTCTTCAGGAGGCTGAGTTGGGAACTTTATTGTAGTCAAGGAGTTTGAGACCAGTTTGGGCCACGTAGTGAGACCCTCATCTTAATCAGTCAATCAGAAAAGCATATGACTAGATCAAAGAAATGTAGACCTATAAAGTTACAAAGAAAGCACTAATACCCATGATACATGTAGTTAAGGAGGTAGGTCCAGCTTTAGTATAGCAAGGTCAGATATTGTGGTCTATAACTTGAAATTCTTATGCTATTTGCTCAATAAGTTGATCTTTAGTCTCTGCCTAAAGAGTTTTACAGAGTTCAAAGAGTTCTAGACTCTCTGCCTAAAGAGCTCAAACCCATTGATCATGAAGTAGTTAATAACCATGTGTTATATGCCATCTGGCAGCTTTCTTTCTATTCAGAAGGATAAAACTAGCAAACATTCAACAATTATAAAACTGAGTAAGCTGGCAAATCCTTAATGCTAACTAGATAGGAATAATTCAGAGAAATACTTAGGGCTAAAATGTTCAGCAAGGCTTCCCAGTAGACCCAATTAATTTAGTTCACACTTGATTTGGTTGCCCCCCACTGTGCTGACCCATGGTGTTTTTCTCCAAAATATTGGAGGCTTTCACCTTTTTATAAAAAATCTAGGTTTCTGGGATGTCTTGAAAAATTGCAGCACTTGGCTTGTATTCAAACTTTCATAAAGGGCTAGAGCTGAGGCAGCTGCCTCCATAGACACCACATTAGTCCCCTGCTCAACTCTCACAGACAAACCCATCACCTGACAGCCTCCTCAGCAGTGGGTTTACTACTCCTACTTTATGGGGAGTGAGAAAGGCACTCAGAAGAAAATGAGGACAGTGAAGATCAGTAGGTGTTGGAGTTTGGATCTGGAATGTCCTCTAAAGGCTTGTGTCAAAGGCTTGGTCCCCAGCTGTTAGTACTAATGAGAGGTGGTAGAAAATTTAGGGGGTAGGACCTACTCGGAAGAACTAGGTCACTGCTGGTCTGTCCTTGAATGGTGTATCGTGTAGCTGGCCTCTGTCTCTCTTTGTGTCCTGGTTGCCATGAGGGGAGCAGCTTTGCTCCACCACATGCTTTCCACCATCACGTTCTGCCTCACTAGTCCCAGAAACAACTGAGCTAAGTAACAACAGAATGAAACTTCTGAAACTGCGAGCCAAAACTAAACCTTTCCTCCTTTAGGTTTATTTTCTTAGGCATTTTTGTCACAGCAATGGAAAGCTGATTAACACAGTGATATATCATAGCGTGAGAAAAAATGTGGAGATATTTCTAATTAGAACAGGGTTTTCAAGTGAGAATAAGGTTCAGTTCCCATTCAACCAATAAGGTTTGCAATGAGGGAAAATATGTTCCCTAGGCTAAGACACACATCCAAGATTAGCAGAAGAGTTTGGTAAGAGCCAATACAACCATTTCAATAAACTAAAAATAATCAAAATGTTCATTGCTGCTGATGGGTCAAGAATGCTGACTCTAGCCAGGTATAGTGGCACCTGTAATCCCCACAAGACTAGAGGCTGAGGCACTAGGATTCCATATTTGAGGCCAGCCTCAGCAATTTAGTGAGACCTTGTTTCAATACAAAAAGAGATGGGGATATATCTCAGTGGTAGAGCGCCCCTGGGTTCAATGTCCAGTACAGCAAAAAGAAAGTAAAGAATGTCAACTTCACATGGGAAGGCCAAGATACTCATTTTCCTTCTATGTGATACCTTCATTATATTTTAAAACAAATTAAATTCTGAAGTTTACATTAAACACAACAAAATATAAATTTATAAATAAAAAAGAAATATTGTTTGTATTACATAATTACATTTATTTGTTTTGCAGTACTAGGGATTGAACTCAGGAAACACTAGTGCTGAATTACATCCTTAGCCTTTTATTTTTATTATTATTATTTTTTTTTTAAATATTTTTTTAGTTGTAGATGGACACATTTTATTTTATTTATTTTTATGTGGTGCTGAGGATCGAACCCAGTGCCTCACGCATGCGAGGCAGGCGCTCTACCACTGAGCCACAATCCCAGCCCTATTTTTATTATTATTTTAAAAAATTTTTTTGTACTGGTGATTGAGCCCAGGGGAACTTTACCACTGAGCTACATCCTCAGCCCCTTTTAATTTTTATTTTGAGACAGGGTCTCAAAAAATTGCTGAAATTTATAATTATCTTGCCTCAGCATCCCGAGTCACTGAGATTGTAACAGTGGTCCACATTAAGCTTTGAATATATCCCTTGCTGCTCTAAAACTAGCATGTTTTTTTCTCCTTCCTGACCTTCTCATCCCTGATCTTCTCCCTGGTCTTCTCCTTCCTAATGTCTCCTCCCTAATCTCAGTAGGCAGGACTTTTTTTGTGGGTCGGGGGGCAACCAGGAATTGAACCCAGAGATGCTTAACCACTGAGCAATATCTCTAGCCCTTAAAAAAAATTTTTTTTTGAGACAAGGTCTCACTAAGTTGCTTAGGGTCTTGCTAAATTGGCTTTGGACTTGCAATCCTCCTGCCTCAGCCTCCTGAGCTGCTGGATTATAGGCATGTACCATTGCACCTGGCTTCATTCACCTCTTTAAAAGCCCTCTGATGGGCAGAATCACAGCCTCTGGGACAGGAGTCCCATTTCTTTCCTTTGCTAGCAAAACAAAACGTCTTTTTCCTTTTTCTTAAAACCTTTTTCTTAACACCATTGAGGACAAGGACTGAGGTCTTGGTAACAAATTTGGCACCCCAGATGGGACCTGACAGCAGCCCCCACCCTGGCTTTCTTGGGCAGGCCTGGCATTCTAAGCAACCTCACTTCCATGTTGAGGATGCAAGGCACCTAGCAAACTTGTTGAGAGCCAACTGCTAGAGTTAAGAGACAGGCAAGTTTGCCTCCGGTTTAACCAGAGGAACTAGTCCTGTGCGTAGAGGAACTGAGGGACTATCCTAGCAGCTGCCAAAGCCCCTTTTGCTTTGGGGAACTCCTACCTTCTCTCCCTGAATGGCACAAGTTGCTCCATCTTGGTCTACTCAGAGAAAAATGAACCTGAATGCACAGCTGGCCATCTGTTAAGTCCCCAGGTGTGCACACCAAGACCCCTGATTCCATACATCTGGTACGTCTTTGTGAAGACATCTGTGGCATCACTGGTGTAGAAGTCATGGTTGAGCAGGATTCAAGAACATAGGGATTTTTAGTCTCTTCTGGGCTGTTCTAGGTCCTCATCTGTTTGTTGGCCTTGGGTTTGGGAATTCCATCTGGTTGTTTTTGTTTGTATTTGTGACTGCCCATTTTAAGACATGGGCAATGCTGTGTTGATTCTATAGGTAGTCTCTTGGGAAAGATCTTGGCTGGTCTGTTTTAAAGGTTCCTATCTAATGATCATGGTTTTTGAGTATCCCCTCTGGTCACCTGTTTCTTTTTTGTACAATCTTGCAGTTAGAGTTGGTCTATCAGAGTAAAGTGGACAAGCCACCTATAGGTATAAGCCTAAGAAAAAGAATGTTCTACTGTAATTATCTCACCATTGAGTGGCTTCTGAATTATACAATCTTGCAGTTGAAGTTGGTCTGTCAGAGGTAAAGCAGAAGAAATTCTGTATATGCAGATGATGGCTTTATCCCAATGGCTCAGGAGACTGAGGAAGGATTCCAAGTTCAAATCTAGCCTCAGTAACTTAGCAAAGCCCTAAGTAACTTAGTGAGACCCTGTCTGAAAATAAAATATAAAAAGGGCTGAGGATGTGACTCAGTGGTTAAATGCCCCTAGGTTCAATCCTTGGTATTTTGCCCCCAAAAAAGGGTTCTCATAAGTTGACCATGGTTTAAGGGATCATGTCTGGCCGTCTCTGTGGGTTTTTTCCTTCTTTTGTTAATGGTTTAGGGGATCATGTCTGGTTATCTGTGAGTTTTTTCCTTCTTCTGTTAATGGCCCTTTAAGACATGGGCCATGCTACATTGATCTAACCTGTAGTGTTCTGGGAAGAGAGCTTGGCTGAATGGGCCACCTATACATATAAGCCTGTCTAAGAGGAAGATGTTTTACTGTAACACAATCTGGCCTTTAGTTTCTTTTCTGAATTATTATACAATCTTGTATTTGGAGTTGGTCTGTCAGGTAAATTATATGATAGAGATTCTATATGCACAGACATTTATGCAGCTTCATGATGAAGAGTATGAAGAGTCAACTAGGTTGGGGATGCAAAAAAAAAAAAAAAAAAAAAGCACTGCCTCTGGTATGCAAGGACAGGACACCAGAAGAAAGGGTTTTAAAAAGATTTAAATCCTTTCAATCCAGTGCAGCACTGTTCCTCATCCTGGCCCAGGCAGCTGCAGAGCATCTTGTTGTGGATCAGGAACACAAGCTCTGGGCTGGAAGAGAAAAAATTCAGGAAAGCTATCTAGGCTGTAGAAAACTGGGCAAAGAGAACCTGGCCTCTGCCTGGCCTAGCTGGGGGGCGGGTGGGTAAGGCTGCTGGCAAGGACATGAAAGTAGGTTCCAGTACTGATAGTTTATGACCTGAAGACAGGACATCTCATTGGCCAGGAGACATGCATCACTGAGGCAGAACAATTCTGTCACAGTATCCCATCCAACTAAATGCTGGCAGGATAAACAACTGTACCCAGAAAAGTAAATAAACAAACAAATCCAGAAACTAAAGCCAATGTTTCATTGGTAGCCTCTGAAATGGGATCTTTAAGGAAGCCTAAAGAAAGAATGGAAAGAGCCTCCTCCACTGAATCAGTATGTCTAACATAAGAAAAAGGCCCCAAAGGAGCCTCTGGGTACAATCATCAGTGAGGAAATCATTTAGTTGATGGCACTGTGATAAGAGGCAGTTCAGATTAAAAAAGATCCCGTGCTCCATCCAACCCCTTGAATGCAACCTGGGAGAAAAAAGATTAAGGCAGTTTTTTATTTGCCAATAAGTTATGTATAAAATCTTGTTACTCTTTACACTGGGATGGGAAATCAAATGTATTTTTGGAAGATAATATGGAGAGCCTGATTTGTTCAAAGGCTGACAAGGTGGAACATGAAAACATTCTGCCATTTTTTCCCACAAAATGGCTTAAGAACTCTTAGTATTTGTTTGATCATATATTTCAGATGAATGTTGTATTATGTTAACATATTCAGATGCTCAGGAAATAATATATAAGAACTTTGTAAAATGATATTTTTAAAAGGGGCAAAGAACAGATTCAGGAGTAAAACACTTCACCACATGAAAATAATAAAAGAAAAGGTATTGTGTCTGTCTACAACTAAAAATAAATAAATAAATAAAGATTTGTCAAGAGACCAGTCTCACCTCAGTTGAGGCTCTGCTTCTCACCCTTCTCTATACTAGGATGGCTCTGAGGTTGACTAGAATTAAGCTTACTTAAAGTTGTGTTCTAAAAATAGTTTGTGGGGGTTTTTTGGGGTGTATGTGTAAAGATTAGTGTGATCACAAATGGGATATAATACAAAACTCAAGTTAAAGGTTTGGGTAAATTGTAAAAGGAATTTAGGTTTGTAGGTTTAAAAAAAAGTAAAACTTGTAGCCGGGTGCGGTGGTGCACACCTGTAATCCCAGCACTTTGAGAGGCTGAGACAGGAGAATCGTGAGTTCAAAGCCAGCCTCAGCAACGGCGAGGTGCTAAGCAACTCAGTGAGACCCTGTCTCTACATAAAACACAAAATAGGGCTGAGGATATGGTTCAGTGATTGAGTACCCCTGAGTTCAATCCCCGGTACCAAAAAAAAAAAAAAGGTCAATTTTGACCAAATTGGTCTTAAAACACCTGGCAGAAGAGTATGACTACAGCACAGTCATACAAGGACATTTAAAAGACAATTTAAAAAAAAATGTATCTTAAGATGCCCTACCAAAAATTAAGGTGGAGGCTATAAAGGAAGGGTTCCTGTGTGGGAGTGCCCAATAATGATTACAAAGGACTCTAGAGTCACAAATTTGTCCGAAGTCAATTTGAGCCTGATCTCATAGACCTACACTTTTTCCTAACCTCCCACATAGATAAAACTTGATCTGTATGATTTCCTAATCATAGGTTACTGTCTTCATGGTTTTCAGGGACTGGCTGAAATACAAATTGCTTTTGTGCTAATTGTTCAAAAAAGAAAATAATGCTTATTTTTGTCTTAGCATGATACCTACCCTACGCCTGCCTTGTCCAATCACCCACCAACTGCCATAATGGACCTCCGGACTGCTCTGATGCTGGATACACTTAACAGTCCATGCTCTACCTAATAGAGAACAAGAACTTTGGGTCACCCCTCCCAATTTTGCCCTTTCTCAGCAGGAAGCAATTTGGAGATGTCAACACCCATTTTTCCATAGAAAGGGAAATGTAGAAATACACAGTAGGGAAATTAACAATAGCCTACTTTATGCTTTGAATAGCTTTTGCTGCTCTTAAAACAGACGTTTTTTCTCCTTCCTAACCGGCTCCTTCCTGATCCTCTTCTCCCCGGTATTTGCCTTCCTAACCTCAGAAAGCAGGATTCCTCTGAATTACCTCTTTAAAAGCTCCACTTTCCCCCCTAATGGGCAGCACCAGTCTCTGGGACAGGAGTCTTCTGTGCTCTTATTAGCAAAGCAACAAAACTTCTTCCTTTCTCTCAAAACCTTGTCCTCAATATTGCACTGGCACTGGGGACAAGGACTGAGCTTTTGTTAACAAAATTATAGTGTGTCACCAGGCCTGGCAGGTTTTTTATTTTTGGCATTGCTGGGGGTGGGGGTCAAACTCAGGACCTCTGAGCATGTGAGGCAAATGCTCTACCACTCAGTAACACAGTCCTACGTGATATTTGTTTAACCACATAAAACGAAAAAAAAAAAATTAGGGATATAAAGACATTGGTATGAAAGGACCCACAAACGGAGATACCTTTTGCAGCTCAAGGAGTTTAGGACATGTCACCTCAATATGCCGAATGGATATGCCGATTATCTAAAGCTAAAGTCACTGAAGGAATTGTAATTTTAGAAAGGGCCATTTGCCTTGCCTTTTCCTACACAGGACAATCTTAAAGATTTCAACGAGGAGGGATGTCTTTCACCTACCAAGACCATAAAATAATCTTTTTTTTTAGTTGTCTATGGACCTTTATTTATTTATATGTGGTGCTGAGAATCAAACTCAGTGCCTCATACATTCCAGGCAAGTGCTCTACCACCTAGCCACAATCCCAGCCCCCATAAAATAATCTTTCTCTCTCCCTTTCTCACACACACTTCCACATATAGTTCTTAATAGCATATATAGAATGTATCCTCCTAATTAGACCTCTAGGGTCAAAACCTCCAAATGCAAGGGCCCCCAGCTAATTAATCTGCCTTTGACTTAAAAATCTTGCTTTTTCTTTTTTTTTGGTACTGCAGATTGAACTCGGGGGTACTCGACCACTGAGCCACATCCCCAGTCCTATTTTATGTTTTATGTAGAGACAGGGTCTCACTGAGTTGCTTAGTGCCTCGCCATTGCTGAGGCTGGCTTTGAACTCACGATTCTCCTGTCTCAGCCTCCCTAAGTGCTGGGGTTACAGGCTTGCGCCACCACACAAGGCTAAAATCTTGGTTTTTCTTTAGACATATAAAACAGTATTTGTTTCATCTGTTCTTGAGATCTAAAAATTGAGCTACATAACTCAAAAAGGAGAAAGTTTATTGAGAATTTCAGAGACAATCCATTCTAAATTCATAACAGAAATCTTTTGATTTCCATCTGAGGTAAAGAGCTGCACCCTGATACCAAAGTTCACGTGAAAGATAATAAAATTAGGGACTGGGAAGTGTAGCCCAGTGGGAAATAATTTGGTCTAGGCTGAGACCCTGTGTTCAATTCCCAAGAATGCAAAAAAAGAGAGGGGATGGGGAGAGGAAGGGAGGGAAGGAGGGAAAGAGACACACAAAAAAGCTGGGAGTGTTCCTTATTAGTAGAGCATTTGACAGACATGTCTAAGGCCCTGAGTTCCATCCTCAGTAAAAAAAAAAAAAAAGTCCTGAAGTCCAAGAAACAATAATGCAATCCCAAAAGAAAAAGAGAGAATACAATCTTATGGACAGGTGAGACCACTGGAGCTACAAAACCCTTGTTATAGAAACTAAAGACACTGACTTTGTCTTGCAAACTTCAATTAAAAAAAAGAAAAGAAAAAGTACTTCTGAATGCTGTTTAAAGCCCAACTACTTACCTCAGAATGCATCCCGGAAAGCAGGGGGAGGGTCAGTGGATGGACAGGACATTAGAAAGGAGACTGTCCTGTCCCATCCCCCCAAAAATAGAAGGGAGAAAAATATAGTTTGCTCTAGGGACTAAATAGGAAAATGCATCTCCCTAAATTCTTTTTCTGGATAAACACTTACAGTATTTCCCATGTTTCATTTTGATTTTTACTGGGCTTCACATATGCTGAGCTGGTGTTCTTCCAACTGAGCTATTTTTTATCTTTTAGACAGGGTCTAAGTTGCCCAGGCAGGCCTTGAACTTGCTAGCCTCCTGCCTCAGCTTCCCAAACTGCTGGGATTATAGGTGTGTGCCACCGTGCCCCCCCCCCCCTTTTCCCCTGGTACAGGGAATTGAACTCGGGTATTTAACCATTGAGTTACATTCCCAGCCTGTTTTATATTTTATTTTGAGACAGGATCTCACTGAGCTTCTTAGGGCCTCACTAAATTGCTGAGGCTGGCTTTGAACTTGTGATCCTCCTGCCTCAGCCTCCTGAGCTGCTGGGATTACAGGCGTGTGCCACTGCACCCGGCTCTGACTTGTTTTTAAAGAATTCTATTTCATAGCACTGGTAACAAAGATGGCTACCTCATACTTTTTTCCTAGGCAAGCCTACACCCCACCTGGTTTTACCACAGTCCCACTCCTGAGCTTTTCTTATTCTGGATTTGATTTTCATTGCCTTCATATTTCACTGATCATTATCTCAATTAAGCCCCAATCAAGTGATGCAAAGGAGTTCACAGTAAAACGGGGCCCATCTCACCCTGGAAAACTGCCCTAATAAAAGTTATGGAGTCTTCTGGATGTTTGTCCGGCTTTGAGAGTTATACTTCAAACTGACAAAATATGCCTGAGTATAAAGGTTAAGAAACAATACCCCAGTGATCCTGTTATACATTCATTTAAAGAGCTGCTTTTCAAATCCCAGGCTCTTGGCCTCATCTTTGTGAGCCCTACTTTGTTATACATCGAGAGGAAAAAAATACAGAGCTAAGAGAACACTTAGAAAGCACATAGATAAAGCCCTTCCTTTTAATTCAAGTTCAGCACCCTATACTGACATCTGGCACCACCAGGTGACAATCCTATGGTCTTAGAGATTACCATAGAAACTTAAGTGGCAAATCAACTTGCACATCATCTACTTTAAAAAGTTGAGCCGGGCTGGTGGCGCATTTCCTATAATCCCAGCACTCTGGAAGGCTGAGACAGGAGAATTGCAAGCTCAAAGCCAGCCTCAGCAACAGCGAGGCACTAAGCAACTCAGTGAGACCCTGTCTCTAAATAAAAAACACAAAATGGGACTGGGGATGTGGCTCAGTGGTCAAGTGCCCCTGAGTTCAATCCTCAGTACCAAAAAAAAAAAAAAAAAAAAAAGAAAAGAAAAGAAAGTTGAGATAAGGGCTGGGGTTGTAGCTCAGTGGCAGAGTGCTTGCCTAGCATGTGTGAGGCACTGGGTTTGATCCTCAGCACCACATAAAAATAAATAAGTGAAGGTATTATGTCCATCTACAATTTAAAGGAAAAATCAGGTAAGAGCCTATAGTAGTGGTACATGCCTGTAATACTAACATCTCTGAAGGCCAGTGTAGAATTTGGGGCTAGCCTCAGCAACTTATTGGGACCCTACCTCGAAATAAAGAATAGAAAAGGGTTGAGGGCATAGTTTAATGGTAGAATTTCCCTGAGTTCAATCTCCACTACCCACACCCACCCCCAAAATTAGAGAAGAGCTGAGGGTATAGCTCAGAGTTAGAGTGCTTGTATAGCATTCTGGAGGCCCTGGATTTGATCCCCTGCATCACTCACACATACAAAAATTCAGATGACTTTTTTTTTCCCTCAAGGCCAAGAACCAAACTCAGGGCCTTGTGTGTGCTAGGCAATCACTTTGCCACTGAGCTAAATCCCCAAACCCCAGATAACTTAAGTGCTTTTTACAACAAAAAGCAAGGAAAGGTGGCATATGCCTGTCATACCAACGACTGGTGTGTGGGAGGTACCGAGGCAGGAGGATTGCAAATTCAAAGCCAGCCTCAGCAAACTAGCAAGGCCCTGAGCAACTTAAGAGACCCTGTCTCGGGGCTGGGATTATGGCGCAGTGGTAGCGTGCTCGCCTCGCACGCATAAGGCACTGGGTTCGATCCTCAGCACCACATAAAAATAAAATAAAGATATTCTGTCACCTACAACTAAAAAATAAACATTAAAAAAAAAAAAAAAAAAGAGAGAGACCCTGTCTCAAAATAAAAAATAAAAAGGACAAGGGCTGGGGATGCAGCTCAGTGGTTAAGCACCCCTGCATTCAATCCCCAGCACCCTAAAAGAGTAAATAAATAATAAAGAGTGTCAGCTTGGCATGGTGAGGCAATATCAAAATCTCCAGTAACTCCCCCCACCAAAAAAAAGACAAGCAAGATATAGCATTGGATTTTTCTTTCTTTTTTTGGTACTGGGGATTTTAACAGGGGTACTTTACCACTGAGTCACATCCCCAGCCCTTTATATTTTTTACTTTGAAGCTGCTGGGATTACAGGTGTGTGCCAATGCACCCATCCATTATCAGATTTTTCTTATGAGAAAATAGATAAGTGCATCTATTATCACTGCTTAATAAAAATTCAGAGTATGGGGCTGGGGCTGTAGCTCAGTGGTAGAACACTTGCCTAGCATGCATGAGGCACTGAATTCGATCCTTAGCACCACATATAAATAAATAATAAATGAATAAAATAAAGATCCATCAACTAAAAAATTTTTAAAAAAATTGAGAGTATGATAGAAAAACTCAGGACTCTTCCTACAGAAGTCTTCTAGTCGGTTTTTGTAAGAAAACCAACTAGAATACAGGATGACTGTCCTATAGCAATGTAAAACATGACATCCCTTAGGTACATACAGAATATTTATGTGTCTTAACCAATTTAGAAAAGCATAATTCTAGGTATAGAAATGTTCTCAAATTATTCTTTTTTTCCAAACTAGATTCTGTCTCAACTGCTACTTATACCAGTGATCCCTTCTGGGACCAAGCTGGAGGGCTCTCATTCCATTAGAAGAATCTGGGGTACTTGCTGCCATAGCAGGGAATTAACAAAGGAGGGAACATAAATGCCCTCAAGCACTGAAGAATTCTTTAAAGTTTGAATATGTAGAGAACACAGACCAAGGCTATGATCTGATTTTCCATTTCTGAAAGTCACACTTTAAGTTAAAAATTTCTGATGTACAAATGTCCATTTATCAAGATACCACAAATCAAATCACTGATCTTCTCAAAAGGAGGATTTTTGGGAAAAAAAAAAAAAAAAAAAGGTCTTCATAGGAGTCATCCGTCCTTCCTTTTCTTTCTTTCTTTTTTTTTTTTTGGTGTCTTAAATGTCAACTATCACAAAAACTTCTGGTTTCTCTTCATTATAGACCTGCATTGCTGAATACGTTATTGCTTTGACTTCTGTTCCCTGAAGGTGAGGTTAGAGAAAAAACAAATAGGAAAAAAAGAATCAGAATTATTAACTTTAACAACAACTGTCAGAAAGTCAAAATTTTAATACTATTCTGAAAAACTAAAAACCTAGATAAAACAATTAGCTATCAAATTAGGACAATATAGCTGGACGTGGTGGCGCACGCCTGTAATCCCAGCACTTTGGGAGGCTGAGACAGGAGAATCGTGAGTTCAAAGCCAGCCTCAGCAACGGTGAGGTGCTAAACAACTCAGTGAGACCCTGTCTCTAAATAAAATACAAAATAGGGCTGGGGATGTGGCTCAGTAGTCTAGTACCCCGGAGTTTAATCCCCAGTACCAAAAAAAAAAGGGACAATATTATATGCTAATCCAATAAAAGGAGAGGAAAAATGTACACAGCAGAATGAGTACTGACCTGGAGTTAGGAGATGGAACTCCACTCCAGTCTGTGATTCCACTTGGGCAAGGAAGCTGTCTGACCTGTCTGAGCATCTGAGCACCTGATTCCACACACACCCCTACCAAAAAAGTTTTTGCTCTGAAACTATCCTCTTCTCTTCTGGCTTATCAATTTCTCCCTCCTCCCTAGATAATTTTCACTTTGCATATAATGGTGCTACAAAACAAAACAGAAATCTGCAGGACATGGTGGCACATGCCTGTAATCCCAATAACTAGGTAGGATAAGGCAGGAGGATTACAAGTTCGAGACCAGCCTCAGCAACTTAGGGATACCCTCAGCAATGTAGCAAGACCCCATCTCAAAATAAAAAATAAAAAGGGCTAGGAATGTGGCTGAGGGCTCAATCACCCCTGGGTTCAATCCCCGGTACTAAAACAAAAAAACCTTCTCTTACTAGCCATAGTCCTCTCTAGCTACTATTGTTCTATCCATCATTCCCTTTTTCTGTAGTCTTTTCCAAATGATCGTCCCTACACAACCTCTACTTTTCCAGGATCTGTCATTCCTTCTTTAACCCAAATATTGATACATGTTAAGTTTTCTTTCTCTCTCTCTTTCTTTTTTTGGTACTGGGGATCTAATCCAGGGATGCTTTACCACTGAGTTATATCCCCAGGCCTTTTTATTTTGAGACAGTCTCATTGCGTTGCAGAGGGTCTTGATAAATGGCTGAGGTGGGCCTCAAACCTGTGATCCTCCTGTCTCAGGGTCCTAACTCACTGGGATTAAAGACATGAGCCACCCTGCCTAGTTTACTCATTGAGTTTTCTGATTAGTAAATCCAGTGACTGATCCTTAGTATTTATGTTCTTTTGTCCTTTCTGGTTCCTTCTCTTCCAAGTTTCATGTCCCAAGACTCAGTTCTCTCCGCTACTTTCTTTTTTTTTTTTTTATTTTTTTTTATTTTAAATTTTTTGTTTAGTTGTAGATGGACACAATGTCTTTATTTTACTGCTTTGTATGTGGTGCTGAGGATCGAACCCAGGGCCTCACGCATGCGAGGCAAGCGCTCTACCGCTGAGCTACATTCCCAGCCCCTCCACTACTTTCTTTTACTTACTACTAATGAATCTTATCTAATCCTATTGATATAGGGATTTAGGATAAAGAGATATACTAAACCTTTTTTGGGGGGGTACTGAGGATTGGACCCAGGGGTAATCTATCACTGAGCTACATCCCCAGTCCTTTTTATTTTTTATTTTGAGATAGGATCTTACTTAGTTGCTGATGTTGGTCTTGAACCTGCAATGCTCCTGCCTCAGCCTCCTGAGTCACTGGGATTACTGGCATGCACCACCCAACCCAGCTACAGGCTACTCTTAGTCATTTTAAAACTCATATTAGAACCTCAAGGCTTTGGTCCTGTCTATCTGTACAACCTTGGCTCTTACTATTCTCCCCCACTCCTTACACTCCAGCAGCACCATCCTTGCTATTCTTTGAATATAATCTACCTCTCTTTTCTTTACACCTACTACTGCCTGGAAAGTTCTTCTCCCATCTCAGTGCTCATTTCTCATCTCTCTGGCCTCTGCTCCAATGTCACCTCCTCAGTCATGCCTTTCCTAACTACCTCCCCCGCTTTTTTGGTGCTGGAGATTGAACTCAGGGGCACTTGACCACTGAGCCACATCCCCAGCCCTATTTTGTGTTTTATGTAGAGACAGGGTCTCACTGAGTTGCTTAGCACCTCTCCTGTTGCTGAGGCTGGCTTTGAACTCACGATTCTCCTGTCTCAGCCTCCCAAAGCACTGGGATTATAGGCTTGCGCCACCATGCCTGGCTCTGACTACCCTTTCCCAATCTCAACCTAACCTTGCCCTGTTAGCGCTATTTTCCAACAGTGATAAATGATATCATTTACTTGTTTACACGTTTGGTTCTCTTCTTTCACTAGATTTTAAACTCATTAGGGCAGAGATCTTGTGCATCCTGTTAGCTTTCTACCTAAAATGACTGAAATAATGTCTAGCATATTATAGGCATGTGATAAATATCTGCTGAATGTATATATGAATTAACAAATGTATGGGATAAGGATGACATTAAAATCAGGATGATATTTTTAAGTCCAGGAAATATTTCAGGAATATTCCAGATATTTGATTTTTTCATTTATTTTGTAGTGCTAGGGATTAAACTCATAGCCTCAAACATGCTAGGTAAGAGCTCTATCATTGAGCCACACACCCCTAACCCTAGATATTTTAATGTTATTCATAGAACAGTCTTTTTTGCTTTGAAAGGTTATTTCATTATTAATTCAAACAATAAGTAAAACTTTGACACTAGCAAAACTCTAAAATAAAAATATATGTATTAGGGGGCTGGGGTTATGGCGCAGTGGTAGTGTGCTCGCCTGGCATGCGTGGGGCACTGGGTTCGATCCTTAGCACCACATAAAAATAAAAATAAAGATGTTCTGTCCGCCTACAACTAAAAAATAACTGTTTAAAAAAAATATGTATTAGGTTCATAGATTGTCTAATATATTAAATTCAAAAACAGTACTCTTATTGATAAAACATTTACAGATCACTGGAATCAACTAAGTGGTTGTTATTTACTTAATGAAATGCAGTATCCTGATTTCAGTCTTAGAGACACAGTATTTCATTATTTCATACTATATAGATGTTTCGTAGAATTTGGGAAAGTGAGCTGGGTGCGTTGGCATTCGCCTGTGCTGGCATCCCAGCACTTTGGGAGGCTGAGAAAGGAGAATCGCGAGTTCAAAGCCAGCCGCAGCAACCGCGAGGCGCTAAGCAACTCAGTGAGACCCTGTCTCTACATAAAAACACAAAATAGTGCTGGGGATATGGCTCAGTCATTGAGTACCCAAGTTCAATCCCCAGTACCAAAAAAAAAAACAAAGAAAAGAAAAAAAAAAAAAATTAGGGAAAGGTTGAGATAAAAATAAAGTACCACGCATGAGTTAGTTAAATGTTGGGAAATGGAAGCATCATACTTCAATAATTTACTCTTCCATTAGTTAGCTTTTTAGGATTCACACTACTAGTATACTATGTCAATCATATTCTATTAATTTTAGAGAACAAAACTACCATGCTAGGCCATATTATTGCCCCATTTGTGGCAGTATTCCCCTTCTAAAAGGGACTCCAAGGGATATGTAATGGTTGGTCCCTCTTAGGTCTCCTTAAAATGTTACACAATGTCCTGAATATACTAGTTTACTTTGGAAAAATCCAGTTTTTTTTTTTTGTACCAGAGATTGACCTCAGGGACATTCAGCCACTGAACCATATCCCCAGGCCTATTTTGTATCTTATTTAGAGACAGTGTCTCACTGAGTTGCTTAGCATGTTGCTTTCTGCTGAAGCTGGCTTTGAACTCGAGATCCTCCTGTCTCAGCCTCGTGAGCCACTAGGATTACAGGCATGTGCCACTTAGCCTGGCAGGGTGCTGTTTTTATTATAAATGTTTTCAATTCACATGCCCCTCTCTGCTGGTTTATCTCTCTCTCTCTTTTTTCCCCCCAAACTACGAATTGAACCCAGGGGTGCTTTACCACTGAGCTACTCTAACCATTGTCTTTTTTTTTTTTTTTTTAATTTTTTCTAGTTATAGATTGACACAATGTCTTTATTTTATTGCTTTTGTATGTGGTGCTGAGGATCGAACCCAGGGCCTCACGCATGCAAGGCAAGCGCTCTACCGCTGAGCTACAATCCCAGCCCCTAACCATTGTCTTTTTAAATATTTATTTTTTAGTTGTAGGTGGACACAATACCTTTTATTTTTTTTATATGGTGCTAAGGATCAAACCCAGTGCCTCATGCATGGTAGGCAAGCACTGTACCACTGAGCCACAACCTCAGTACCCTAACCATTTTATTTTTTAATTTTAGAAAAGGTCTCAATAAATTGCCCAGCCTGGCCTCAAACTTGTGATCCTCCTGCCTCGGCCTCCCAGATTACTGGGATTATTGCCGTGCACCATTGTACCTGGCTGGTTTCTCTTCTTTTCATGCTTCTCTCTCCTTTCAACCTTGTTGAAACAGCTACTACACATAAGTTCATCAGGCTTCATTTCATTATGCTGCAGTTGAAAAAATGATACTGTGGTTACTGCAAGCAACCAGGATTTTCCAGTCATCTGGAACTACTTTAGGCTTCCTTGGCCTAAACACAAAGGTTAGCCATCTATTTTTGTATAATTTTGCAAAATAACAACCATTTTAAATCTAAGTAAGCCAGGCACAGCGACGTACGTCTGTAATCCCAGCCACTCGTAAGGTTGAGACAGAGTTCAGGGCCAGCCTCAGCAACTTAGTGAGGCCCTACACAACTTAGAGACCCTGTCTCAAAACAAAAATAAAAGGAGCCAGGAATACTGGGTGTGGTGGTGCATGCCTATAATCCCAGTAACTCAGGAGGCTGAGGAAGGATTACAAGTTCAAAACCAGCCTAGGGAATTTAGCAATGCCCTAAGAAACTCAGTGAGACCCTAAATAAAATACAAAAAAGGGCTGTGGATGTGGGTCAGTGGTTAAGCATCCCTAGGTTCAATTACTAGTACTTCAGCCAAAAACAAAACAAAACAAAAACAACAAAAACACACACAAACATACACAAAATTCATGACATTTGAAAATGATACAAAATTTAAATTTTAATGTCTATGAAGTTTTAATGCAACACAGACACATTTATTTATGTATCTTCTATGACTGCTTTAGTGCTACAAGAGTTCAGTAGTTGCTCTTCCATTGCTCTTGGCTACAATCTTTTTTTTTTTTTTTTGGTACTGGAGATTAAACTCAGGGGCACTCGACCACTGAGCCACATCCCCAGCCCTATTTTGTGTTTTATGTGGAAACAAGGTCTCACTGAGTTGCTTAGCGCCTCTCAGTTGCTGAGGTTGGCTTTGAACTCGCGATTCTCCTGTCTCAGCCTCCCTAAGTGCTGGGATTACAGGCTTGCGTCACCGAACCCGGCTTACAAATCTTTTTTTTTTTTTTAAACATTTATTTTTTAGTTGTAGGTGGACAGAATATATTTTATTTTTATGTGGTGCTGAGGATCGAACCCAGTGCCTCACGCATGCCAGGTGAGCACGCTACCACTGTGCCATAACCCCAGCCCCTCAGCTTACAAATCTTAATACATTTATTATTTGACCCTTTACAGAAAAAATTTGCCAATCCCTGTTCTCAGAGGGTTAACTATTACAGAGTAAATGTACACCGGTTGGAAAATACAGAAGAAGTAGAAAGTACTTCAGAAAACAATCTAATCCTGTATCTTCCCTGTAGAAGAAACTACAGCTCAAAAAGGCAAATGGACTTTTAAGTCCCATAATATTCTGTAACAAACCTGGCCCCAGAGCCCAATGCTGAATCCTAACACCTAATCAGATGTGTGAAATCATGGTGCTTTAAAACATCCAGAGAGGTCAGAAAGTTTAAGAAAAACTTATCACATCAGAACAATTATTAGAACTAGTTGAAGGTTATTGTCACATTTATAGATTTTATGGTAAGGAAGCATAAAAGGTTTTCAATGGCTAGACTTTAAAACATACCTGAGGGTGCTTGGACAATGAAAATTCTTCTCCCCACCTTGAGAAGAAAAATTGAAACATGATTAAGATTTCCAAAATTTTACATTTGTTATCTCTTTACATATTTTAAAATAAGCCTTATAAACATGGTTCAGATATGAGAGATCCAAAAGAAGAGGGAAGGGGTAGGGATGGTAAACAGATGTCACTTTAATTTGCCAGCAAGTACAGGTGTGGAAGGCCTTTTTTTTTCCTAAATATTTATTTATTTTTTTAGTTGTAGGTGGACAGAATATCTTTATTTTATTTTTATGTGGTGCTGAGGATTGAACCCAGTGCCTCACGCATGCTAGGCGAGCATGCTACCACTGCGTCATAACCCCAGCCCCAACTTTTATTGACTAGCCATTGGTTGCTCTCAAGCTTGATAGTTGGCCCCCCACCAAAAAAATAAAAAATAAAGCCCCAATATAGTGTGCTTATGGGTTGATTCTCAATAAATACTGTTTAATGAATATTATTTCAGAATACGGTACCATGTTCAAAATTTCCAATGCACTCAGAGCTATAGAACCAATTAAATAATATCTTCCATGGAGAAAGCAGGTCTGAGTATCACAAACACAAAATACTAGATTCTGCAATACGGTCTGAGCTGGATTTGTATTGTATAACTTTCCCCAAAGTATCTACAGTCTGTATACACAAAGCCCTAGAGATCTACTCTTCTAGAACTTGGGAGATTTTATTCTCTCCCTTTGACACTAAATATGGCTGAATATCACAACATGGTACAGCAGAAAGAGCAAATGTTTTTTTGGTGGTGGGGAGGTACCATGGATTAAACTCAGGGATACTTGACCACTGAGCCACATCCCTGCCCTATTTTGTGTTTTACTTAGACACAGGGTCTCATTGAGTTTCTTAGTACCTCACTGTTGCTGAGGCTGGCTATGAACTCACAATTCTCCTGTCTCAACCTTCCAAAGTGCTGGGATTACAGGCTTGCGCCACCGCGCCCAGCTAGAAACAGCAAATCTTTAAAATTCTGTTCCTAGCTAAGTAACTTTGGACAAACCTGGTTTTTTTATTATTATTATTTATTTATTTATTATTATTATTTATTTTATTTATTTGTTTTATTTATTATTATTATTATTGTGTAGATGTACACAATATCTTTTTTAAAAATTTTATTTGTTGCCTGTAATCCCAGCACTTAGGGAGGCTGAGACAGGAGAATCGCGAGTTCAAAGCCAGCCTCAGCAATGGCGAGGCGCTAAGCAACTCAGTGAGACCCTGTCTCTCCATAAAACACAAAATAGGGCTGGGGATGTAGTTCAGTGGTCGAGTGCCCCTGAGTTCAATCCCCAGTACAAAAAAAAAAATTTTATTTGTTTTCATGGGGTGCTGAGAATTGAACCCAGTGCCTTCCACGTGCCAGGCAAGTGCTCTACCACTAAACCACAACCTCAGCCCCAAACCTGTTTGTTTATTTATTTTTTTAAAAAGAGGGCACAATATATACAAATACCATTATATCCTACTGTGAATAATATATATCTTTCACACATGATGTTGCAAAAATATATTAACAGTAAAGGTAATTTTAAAATAATGTTAAGAATTAAATGTGAATTTGCCTGCTAGGCACAGTGGAAGACACCTATAATCCCAGAGACTTAGGAGGCTGAGGCAGGAGGACCGCAAGTTCAAGACCAGACTCAGTAACTTACTGAGACTCTGTCTCAAAATAAAAAATAAAAAGGGCTGGGTATGAGCCGGGCGCGGTGGCTCAAGCCTGTAATCCCAGCACTCAGGGAGGCTGAGACAGGAGAATCGCGAGTTCAAAGCCAGCCTCAGCAATGGCGAGGCGCTAAGCAACTCAGTGAGACCCTGTCTCTACATAAAATACAAAAATAGGGCTGGGGATGTGGCTCAGTGGTAGAGTGCCCCTGAGTTCAATCCCCGGTACCA